>CANXYC011331962.1:0-10006 GCA_948193065.1 Aleurites moluccanus
TATATATATATATATATATATATATATTCTTAAAACAAAGTATCCGCTACCCAATTCGCCCCACCCATCCCTTCTCTAAATCTTCCCGCCTCGATATAAGACGGGAAGGGTATGAGTATGATAAAATTCGCCCCATAGCTAACTTTTTGCCATCTTTAACCACACCTTTCCTGTAATATCTAAGATATGTTTAGTATGCTGTATTGGATTGGTAAAGGATGATTAATTTGATTCTTGAATTCTAGATCTATTTCTGTTGATTGTGATAATTCTGACCTAATTTTACTCTGATTTTGTTAGTTGTGATTATTTTGGCCTAGTTTTACTATAATTTTGTTAGTATTAATTGTTTAAAGAGTTAGAATATCATTCTATAAAGTTAACTTGAGTTTTAGAGTAGAGTTCCTAAAAGAGGAAGTTATGGCCTTGGTAATAGGCGTTACATTATTATAACAATCGTTAATTTTGCTTCTGCTCAAAATTTTTACAAATTAAGAATATATTTAACGAGCGTTATATTCTTCAATAATGAGCATTATAAAGCAAGTAATAAGCATTACCCATCTGATAGAATAGAAGAAGCATCTGACTCCTCCATGCATGTTCCACTTGTCTCGAGGGATATAACTCAGTTGGTAGAGCTCCACTCTTACAATTGGGTGGTTATAATTATAGATTGGTATCTAATTGTCCAGTCGATAATAATAGTATCTTGTACCTGAATCAGTGGCTCACTTTTTCTAAATAATGGGGAAGAGGAATGAAATATTCTACTAAAAGACTTTACTGAGACAAAGATGGGTTATTAAGAACGTAAATGAGGTGAGATGGCCAGTTGATAAGATCTAGTATAGATCATACATGGACAATAATATGAAATTGTAAATTTACCAAATTCTAAAATTTTACTAGTAACGAACGTTATCCCTTGGTAATGGGAATTTCCAATCATGGCCTATTTGGCTGATTTCTTTTCAGCTGAACCAAAATCATTTCTTTCTCTGTCTTTTTTATTTATTCACCTAACAAACCCTAATTGTATCCATCTATTTTCTAAAGTATTAATACTCTAATTATTGATAGAAATCACTTCAAATATCCTTTAAATTCATCCTATGATTCAATTTCTTAAAGAACTCAATCACAGAGGAACAAGGTAAATTTCTTTAAACTTCCTTTTATGCATGATCTGAGGTTATTGATAGTTATAAAGTTATTTATGAGTTATGAGTAATAAGTACATGAATTTATGATTAATAATAATTGTTGTGTTTGAAAGTTAAGGCATTAATGACCATATTGATGAATAGTATGGTAAATAGAATTTTATCTCTAAACCTTCCTTATTTTTTATAGTAATGGTTAAATTGAAATTAAAATCATTTATTGGGACTTTAGAAAGTCTATAATCATAAGGATTAACTTGGATTTTATTTGAGTAAGAAAAACCCTAATTTTATGATATATTGATTACATGTATAGCTTGAATGAGCTAAGGGAATTGGGTTGATTTGAATAAGACTAAGGTGTCTTTGAGCTATATTGGAATGTTTACTAGTTAGAGATGAGTTATGAATTATGATATTGTATGGTAAGCTACCTTTACTTGGATTCGCTTACTTTCAAAATGGTAAATGTTATTTTCTTTACTATCATAATTGGTAAATATTTATGATCTTTTTTCATTCATATATATGATGAGTCTTTGAGTGTTTGTTAATGATTTGATCATTTTTTTCTTGGATCAAACTCTTCATATAACTTGTTGTTTCATTTATGTTAAAACTGATATGAACATTGTTCGTTACAGTTGAAAGACCACTTTGGTCTATTTATTGTTACTATAACTATCTATCTTTACCTATTTCTAGACAGTATAAATGATAGGATACCTTTGCCAATGAGGGATAAATCATTGGACCATGTATACCAGTAACTCAATTGATAGAGTCTAATTATCAGTGTTCCACATAGAAAGGGCAATGATAACCTAGGCATGCACCCAAGCAAGCACATATATACTGATATAAAGATCATATGGTTTTGTTGTTGTTCACTATTTTACTATTATTCTGTCATGTACATACTAAATTGATTGTTCCATTTCTTATAGGCACACCGTGGTATGTAATATTATATTAATAATTCATTAAGTTGAAAACTCATTCCTTTTCTGATATGTTTTTCAAGTGCTAAAGTAAAGGGTCTGAAGGGCATAAATCGAACTTCTTGATTTTTTCTTCTTCTTCGAGAAGCTTAATATGTATAGTTTTGCATATTAACATTTTGTATTATTATTTTGGATAATATTACTCATAGAGCTCCGTATTATTGATGGGTTGTAACGGTAAAAGGATGATTATTTTGGGTTCCTTCATTATTTTCATATGTTCATGTTGAATGTGAGTTCTTTAGTCACATTTGATCCATCATGAACAAGTGGACAATATTATAATATGGATGATGAATTATGCAATATGTTCATAGATTGTATTATGGAAATAAATATTGTTCTAATTACCACAAGTTTAGTTATGGATCTGATATCGCATTATTATTGTACATAAAACTCCCAAGCAATATTATATTCATAATTTATTAAGTTGAAATCTTATTCATCTTCTGATATGTTTTTCAGGTGCTACAATAGAGGGTCCAGAGGGTCCAGATCGAGCTTATTGACTTGTTTTCTTCTTCGAGAAGTTTGATATATATATATATATATATGTATACTTTTGCATGTTATCATTTTGTATTATCATTTTAGATTATATCCCTCTTAGAGCTTCATAGTATTGATTGATAGTAATTTATAAAATGATGATTATTTTGGGTTCCTTTATTGTTTTCATTTGTTCATGTAGGATGTGGTTCTTAGGTCGCCTCTAATCCATCGTAAACAAGTGGACATTATTATGATATGAATGATAAATTATGGATTATGTTCATGGATTGTATTATGGATATAGATGTTCTAATTGCCATAGGTTTAGTTCTGGGTTCTACATATTTAGTGGTCTTAAGCTTACCTATGACCTAGGATCATCACACATTTGATTTTGGAGTGTCACATTTCCATTCCTTTACCACACCCATATTGGCTTTACTTTGAAAATTTGCTTCACATTTTGATTCTATTGTGATAGGAGGAACAAACCCAAGTGATCTCATCATCCTCGATCTGCTGGAGTATATGAACCACGAGTCTTGCTCATAAGCCATCGGCCAAGCCATCTTCAACAGCAACAAACCCAAGCTAAGATCCTCGCTATCGAAGCTTTTTCACTTGGATTCACTGCCATCACCAAATGACGCTAATTTGACCCATCATTTTGCACCATCGAAGATCTATATTCATGTAACGACAACTATTCAAAAGGGTTTGGTGTACAAGAATCAGAATATATATATATATATATATATATATATATATATATATATTAACAGAGTTCATATGTGTAACACCTCAGCCTAAACTAGACGTAACCCTTAAAGAGGAACTTAGGGGGAATTTTTTTTCCTTTCTTTATAATATGTTGTTATTGTGTATTTATGCATGAAATTGATAGTTATGCATGTTATATGAGTTGATTTTATGCATATAAGTAGTTTAAAGGTTGTTAGGACAAAATCGGGGAATTTTGAGTTTTTTATGAACTGGGGGCAAAATGGTCATTTCACAGCCCCTTCAGATTTTGATGGATTTAACACTATATTTGAAGATAGAAAAGAATTTAAGAGAATGTAAATGATGTTATTTAGTTTATTTGAAATTTTGATGGAATGGCATTGAAAAATAAACAAAAGGAATGACTTTTGCTTAAGTTGGACAAGATTAAGTTTACTAGTTTAAGGTGTTAGGTTAATGTGTTTAGTAAAGTTAAGTTTGAATATGAATAAGTATTGGAAATGATAGAAATGTATAGGTTTAAATGTATGAAAGATGATTGATTTGAGTACTTTGGAAATAATCTTGAATATTGCATATGTTTGGTGTAAAATGTTAAGTTAAGTTTATATGAGTTTGTAAAGTGATATGTATATGATGCATATGTATAATGTAAGCTAAAAGTGATGATAGAATGGAATTGTTGCATAAAGGAATGAGAAATGTGTAAAAAGTGCAAAGTGTGCTTAATAGTGTATATAGTGTATGCCTTAGTGAATTTGGTGTGTTTTTGTGCAAATGATATGTTTTGTAATGGTTTTATACCTTACCAGAGTGTTATGTGTGATAATAGTTGAACCGTCGAATACTCCTGCTCGGAGTGTCGATCGGCGGGCAGACTAGGGCTCAGGATCAATGTTTTGGGGAATAAGTGCCTTGAAGTGATAAAGGTGAGTCCTTATGTATAATCACGCATGATTTGCATCATATATATCATATTATTTCATTTGATCTTTAAAAATGAAGTTTGATACCAAAAATTGCCTAAAGTGCAAATTGGACCGTAAATAAGCTTACCGAAACAACCTAAAATGACCTAAACTTTGATAGGCCATAAAATGAAATCCAGAAAGCCAATTGGGTCACCATTTGGCCCAATCATCTAGTCTCAACCTAAGTTTCAAAATGGTACCTCATGGCCCACCTAATTATTTTAGTAACTTAGTTAATCAGAAATTACCCCAAAATCCCAAAACGGACCTGAAATTTGTGAACCAGTTGCGGCAGCGCAACTGGGCCCCGCCCGGGCCAATTTTTGACAATTTTCAAAATTGTTCTATTTTTCTTCATATATGTATATATGATTGTTGTAATGCTATATGAGCTATAAATATGCTAAATTTACTATTATTTGAAGGCACACTCATAATTTACTATTATTTGAAGGCACACTCATATGATATTAGAATAGGGCTATTTCGATGGTATAGCGGGTAAATTCCATCGACTGTGTGCACACTGTGTTTTGGGGACCCTTACTAGAGAGGGATGTTATATTCTCTAGTCATAGGGAAAATATCCCTTATGAGAGTAATGTATTTATAAGACCCCTACAAGGGAGGGATGTTGTATTCCCTAGTGCACTTTATGATAGTGTTGAGTACTGAATGTCAGAAATTAACCCAATCCTGTTATATCATATGTGTGCTATTTTGTACCTTGGATACTTATATGACTTCCATATTGATATTTATACAGATATATGTTTATTTATTCATTTGCTATCTTATATTGAATTCTTCAGGCCATATATGGGCAATTACATTTTCATGAGCATTTACTGCATTTTTATACATTTGGATTCACTGAGTATTTTTATACTCACTCCCCTAGTGGTTTATAATTTTCAGATCTACAGTGAGGCACGCTTTCCATTGGCATCTCCTACTCTTGCCTTGGAAGTATACTAGTGATCATGTAAATATCAAACTCCAAAGAATATGTAAATCTTGTACAGAATAGAGTCCATGGTACTGTATATTAAAGAGTGGCATGTAGATATATGTTTAAGTTTGCATCTTTATAGCTTTGCATGCTGATGATATTATGGATGTATATGATATGCAATGTATGGAAATGACTGGATGTACAGATATATGTATATATTGTGTTGTTGTTGGAGATCCAGAGGGATCATTGACTTGAGAATGATTGTGGATGATTATTAGAAGTGTTGTGTGCTTGTCTTATTTTTAGGCATAGTCATATTATAGAGGAGATGCTGTCAAATTTCTAGCAGCATTTCTAAGTTAATTAAGCTGTTTATATGAATTGCATGCCATATAGTATAGTTAATTGGGTTCTTCGAGGTATTGGTAGCTTATGCAACACCCGTACCCTAGGACCATCGCAGCTCCCAGGTTGGGCTGTGATAAAAAATTTCCCCCCTAATTGCCCTTTAATGGTATAGGTTAGGTTTAGGTTGAGGTGTTACACATATAATTCCATATCTCAAACTAAAAGGCCAAATTGCCCTTAGTTCAAATGAAGCACCTCAAGTACCTCAATTGAGCAGCTTGCCAGGAACTATTTTCAACTGGGTTTAATTCTCCAACAAAACTTCAAATAAATTAAATATCATCATTTTCAGGTCCTAATATTCTTTTCTACCTTCAAATATCATGTTTATTTCCATAAAACTCAAAAGGGTGTGAAATAACCATTTTACCCCCAGTTCACCAAAATTTGAGTTTTTCTCGATTTCTTCCTGACAGCCTTGAAAGCATTTTTACATGTGTAAAACTTTCTAAAACATGCATAAACATTCAATTTAAGCATAAAAATGCATATTACATATCATAGAAACAAAGGAAGAACTCTTTGGGTTTGCCTTTTAAAGCTCAAGTTCTAAGCCTTTAAACTAGGGTGTTACATCCACATTTATACTTCCACCCATCGGTGTAGCTATCACTGAAGACACATTCAATAATTTCCTTTCCTTATTAAATTTAGGTGCAAATTGAGGTGAAACAAAGGAATGTGTAACACAAGAATCAAATAAGGCATCAACAATCTCATTCTGAATCAAAATAGTACCTGTAACCACATTTTCTGATATTTATGCCTCTTGAGTATTAACTGCAAAGACTCGCCCCTAGCCTCTGCCTATTGGGGCCTGACTGCTACTAAGAGCCTTTCCTCTACCCTTGCCTCTACCTGGAGCCTCTCTGACCACATTCTGACTCATCTGCACTATAGGCTGAGAAATTAAAGTAGATGGCTGCTTCTCACCCCTTAAAGGACATTTACTAACAAAGTGACCATGTTGCCCGCATTTCAGGCAAGCACTCGTCTAACGCTAGCACTCCCCTCCATGTTTCTATCTACAAAAACCACAAATAAGCACACTAGGCTTCTATGCAATTGGTAAAGAGGAACCCTATGAATATGTGTGAGGCTTCGCCCGAGCACTTCCTCTTGTAGATCGAAGGGATCAGGAATGCTCTCATTTTTGGGATGATTTCTCATGGAGGAGGCGACCTTAGCACCTTTTGAAAATGATTTTAACGTTTTGAAGTCGCCACCTTAAGTTATTTTTGTTGGGAAAATTTAAGGTAAAAACCCATTTTTGACTCCAATTTTATCCCAAAGGAAATTAAGTGCACTAGTCTTTGAAACCAAAGAGGATTCGGGGACTAGGTTTTTTGTTGAATTTGGATTCTAATTTTAAACTTGATTTCAAACATTTTCATGAGTAGTTTAGATGAAAATAAAGCACTAAAGTAGTTAAGAGAGTAATAATTAAATTATTACAATTTAAGAATCTCAAAATATGGGAAATCAACTCTACCCTTATGGGTTCTAGGTCAATCACAGATTCCCCGAATAATACATTCAATAAAGCAGTTAATTAATAGAAAAGAGATCGCTTTGACCTTTTTGGATTTGAAGCCCTTATATAGCTTGCATGAGTATCTCGTTGAATGGAATCAAAACCCACACAGTTCTCCATTCTTGCAAAGGAGGGTTGATTTATGCCCAATTTATCATGATTTTGATTCTTCATTTTAATGCTCTATCAAAGTAAAGAAGATAAGTTAGGGGACGATACCTTCTCTTTTGCTTTTTGAGGAGGCGGCAATAGGATTGCTTGCCCAGATCGGAGCTCCACTTTGGATTGATTGAAGCCCGGAAAGACGGTCGGGCTGTCTTTTATCTGATTTCTTTGAAAAGGCGGCAATCTGATTGCTTGCCCAGATCGGAGTTCTATTAGGGATCGGTTAAGGCCTGAGAAGACATTCTGATTGTCTTTTATCTGATAATTCAAAACAAGCAAATCAACATAGTGAATTTATTAGAAATAATTTTGAGGCTCCACACGACCTGAATTTGGTCCTTCTTTAGTTCAAAGAGAACTTAAAGAAAATAGGCTCCACATTGCCCCGAATTGATTATTCTTTAAACTCATAGAAAGTTAAAGAAATAATAAGAAATCAATGCATGAGAGAGAATATAAGAAATTTGAGAAGGAAAATTCGACTTCAAGTGATTTTGGGGTACTTTATAAGTGAAAAGGGGTCTTGTATTTATAGGCATGGGGGCTGCCACCGAAGGGGGGCGGCAGCGCCGCTCAAGAAGGAGGGTGGTACTGCTAGAGGGGGGCGGCGGTAGCATAAAATATGACTGATGGTCCGCCGGGAAGGGTGGCAATGCCTTCCCTTGAGGGTGGTGGCCGAGGCTCGGGCCCAATTCTGACAGTTTCTGAGTTTGTCGGTGAGCGGGGTTGGTTTCGGTGAGTGTCGATCGGCTAGGCACGAGTTCAATGGGTGCAAAAACTGAGTGTTTAGAGCTGCCCCTATCTCGGCTATCCATTCTGGATGACATACGTGATGTAGGTGAATCGGGATGTTCTTGTCTGCTTGGAACGAAAGAAATGCATTCTGATCGTATCTTGCGAGGTATGGAGGTATATGAGTGCAATCTGCCATGCTTCTGACAGCTTTCAATTTTTTTGACATTTTTCTGTTTCTTTCATTTTCTTAATTTCATAAGCATCCTAGGTCTGATTTAGGCAAATAATAGGTCGATGGATAGAGAAAAATCATGTGAACGCAACGAAACTGACGGCACTTGATTCTGACTTGAACTGCTTTGAAAATGCAATCTACCTTGTTTTTACCCATGGTAGGGGACATGATGGTCATTTTTAAGATTCTTAAAATCTATTAATAGGGGTGAGGCTTTCTCATTCCCTTCACTCTCATTTTCATTTTTCTCTCTCTCTCTCTCTAGCTTTTCTCTCTAGAAATCTTTACTCTCTCTTCTAAGCTTTTCTCTCTAGAAATCTTTACTCTCTCTTTCTAGCTTTTCTCTTTAGAAATCTTTACTCTCTCTTCACGGCTTCACACTTTGGAAGTGCTACTAGCAATAGGGGGCATCATAGCTATGAGGCACCACGGGACAATCCCGATCCGAAAAATCTACTCCAGGAACCAGAACAACACGTCACTTGGGACGGCAGAATAGAGGTATTTTTCAAAATTATTTTTATATTTAAATTTTTTTTAGTGAATTCCTTTGTTCGAAAGACCACTGTGCTTAGGAATAGGGGCGCTAGATCAAACTTGGCATATCTGGCTAATGCTCTATCAGTCAAAACTCCAGTAAAGTCCCTATTAGAGCCTACTATTTTTGTATCTTTCTTGAGGGTCAAAATGAACCCTGAGAGCAATGTAGCCTTGATTAAGGCTTTTGGATGAACGATGGTGGGATACAACCAACACTTTCCATTTTTCATGCGGAGAGCTCACTATTACTCCACTTGATCTGTTAATGCTGACTGGACTGCACTTCGGGACTCGTCACCTAGATCTCTACCCTAATTAGAGGGTTACCTTCACTCCTGAATATATGATTCAGCTCATAGGTCAGGATCCACCCTGGGATCGCATATCGATACCTCACACTTGGCTCCATGCTCGGCTGAGAGATATGGAGCCATTCACTGATGTAACACCTCAACCTAAGCCTTATTGGAACCCTTAAAGAGGGACTTAGGGGGGAATTTTTGTTTTCTTTATAACATGTTGTCATTGTGTATTTATGCATGAAAATGATATATATGCATGTTATATGACTTGATTTTAGGCATAGAAGTGATTTAAAGGTTGTTAGGATGAAATCGGGAAATTTTGAAATTTTTGTGAACTGAGGGAAAAATAGTCATTTTACAGCCTCTTCGGATTTTAATGGATTTAACACCATATTTGAAGAAAGAAAAGAATAAAAGTGAATGTAAATGGCATTATTTTATTTATTTGAATAATACACGGAAAAATAAACCCTGTTGAAAATAATTCCCGGTAAACTGCTCAATTGAGGTGCTTCCGGTTGCACTAAGGGCATTTTAGTATTTTCCATCATCATATGGGATTATAGGATGTGTGCAACCTTATGGTATTAGTTTACACTTGATTAAATCTAACCATTGGATCAAATGATGGAAAAATGGACGGTTGGATCAATCGGGTGCAAATTTGCTATCATAAGCTTGATGTATTGGATTTTTGCCATTAGTTTCTGATTTGGTGTGGCAAATGCATGTGTTAGCCATCTTTG
>CANXYC011331971.1:0-66077 GCA_948193065.1 Aleurites moluccanus
TAAGGATAGTCATTTTTTTTACTATTTTTTTTTGCGAAAAACATCAAACGAACGCCCCCCCCCCCACCCCCAAATAATACTAGTAACTAGCTAAAATCGAGTCAATGTCTTCTCTCGCTACGATCAATTTCATTAACTTAAAATTTTTTCTATCTTTATTCTGAAAGACCAAACCCCCCACCCCCCCCCCCCCCCCCCCCCAAAAAAAACTAGTAACTAGCTAAAATCGAGTCCATGACTTCTCGCGCTCCGATCACTTTCCGTCACATCATACACAGCAGCAACAGGCCTCGCTCCAGCTCCGACAGGTCGTTGCAGACTTTTCCACCGGAAAGATACTCCGACCTCGTTCGGCGAAGAGGTGGAGCGATATCGGTGCCCGGAAAATTGGCTTCGCTTGAGAAAAATAAGAGTAGTGATCCAGAGAAGAAGCTGACGAAATTGCTGTTGAATGTAAATATAGATAAGAGTTTAAGACCAGTGCAGGTTATTTTGCCGCCGGAGAATACTGTTAGGGATTTGATTAAGGCGGCGATTGAAATTTATGTGAAGGAGAAGAGGATACCTCTTTTAAATGATACTAATCCTGATTGTTTTCAGCTTCACTACTCGCAATTCAGCCTTAAAAGTAAGTTTCTTTTCCCCACATTATTTTTAATCAATTCTATTATCAAATGCGTCGTTTAACCAGTTAATAACACATTAATCAACTCAATTCAACTTAACATCACAATGGAAACAGAGAATTTATATAGTCTATTCCAATTCATTTTAGGATTAAGACTAATTGAATTGAGTTAAATTATATGTTATTAACCCAAAATTAATTACACATACCATGAAAAAAATGCATAATTATATAATAATGATAATAATAAGAAAAATGGTTAATTAATTTAGGTACGGTGAATGCAGGTTTGAAGCCAGATGAGAAGTTGATAAATTTGGGGTCTAGGAATTTCTTCTTGTGCTCAAAGCCTTCAAATTCAGTCAATTCTTGTTGTTCAGAGAAAGCAAAAATGACAATCCGACCTACATTTCCATTTATAAAGTGGATGGACTTCTTGCTATAGTTGCTTTTTAGTTTTCGCTATTAACTATCTTGCTGAAGGTAATAGGAAAAAAAAAGCTACCAGTAGCAGGTGCAGCTGGCTTGATTTGTAAATAGTATCAGATTGTGAAAATTATAAATCAATCTTTTAGTTTAAATTTTCAGAACAGAGTGTCTTGCAAGTTTAAGTTTAGGATTCAAAGTGTAAACTATATTTCTGCCTCAAAAATGAATAATTAACAAACACGGATAGTAATAGTGTTAGTTTAAAGAATGCTTCCTTGTGTAATTTAATGGAAAACATTTTGGATTTGGAATTGCAATGGCCAATGGGATAGGGACTGGAGGGGAGGGGAAGCAAGTAGGGACAAACTTGGGGCATTCTCTGCTTTTCTTATATAAAACTTAAATCCATCAACTTCCCCTGTCATTTATGGATTATAATCCTCGCATAACATCTTTATACAAGTATGACTTGATATGTTGATGCAATTTCAACCATCAAATTCGAATGGGCAGTTAAAAATTAACTTCTAATAAGCTATTTATTCTTAGTTTTTTATTAAGAATTGAGATTGCTAGATTCAACTGTGTAAACATTAATACAAACCATTCCACAGTGCTGTGAACAGAGTGAGCATCAGCTCGTAAGCCCAAAGAAGTTGCCATCCAAAACCTTCGATTCCAGACACACTCCTTTGGAGCACGTAGCTGCAATTCCCTTGCTTGTCCAGAACGAGGACAGTCCACAACCAACAACTCCCCCTTGGCACCTAGATTTTCAAAGCATGGCAGGTAGTCATTAGCTGCACGCCACACAAACTCCACTCATGGAGGAACCTGCGAACACTACAGTAGATTCCACAAAAAATCATATTGGCCTGAAGAGGCCTAGGAACAGAAGGGTCTGTAGGTTGTATTCTGAATATCAAATGATAGGCCGACTTTACAGTGTGTAATCCAGAGTGATGATGTTTCCAAAAGAGAACATCCTGCTCCTCTCTATGGCTAAGGCACACCTGTAAGATCGCATGAGCTTCAGAGCTTGAAAAATAGTCGTGAATTTTATCCTCATCCCAGACTCTAGTGTCAGCCTGCATAAGTTCAACCACCACCGAACCAACTCTCCACTGTAATCCAGCTTCCAATACAAATCTTGCATCCATAATGATACTCCAGGTATGGGAAGTCATTGCAGCATCCATATACACGACAACAGAGAGAATCCGGCTGATTGAGGATCCTCCACCCCTGCTTTGCAAGAAAAGCAAAATTAAATGCTTGGAATGATCGAAAACCCAGACCTCCATTCTTCTTAGACCGACATAGTGTCTGACAAGAGGCCCAATGAATTCCTCGATCTTTCTCCCCAGAGCTTTAATAAAACCAGTTCACCATACTTTGAATCTCATTACATAAAGAAACCGGCAGCCGGAAACAACTCATCACATAATCCGAAATAGATTGAGCAATATATTTCAGTAAGTACCTGTTTACCAGACCGTGAAATGAATTTCTTCTTCCACCCTTTTAAATTTCTTCCAAACCTGATCCTTCACCAAACAGAAAAATCTGCCGTTTCGATCGTCCTATGCATGAGAGCTGGTAACCCAAGATATTTGGAATGGGAATCCACCATTAATACCACCAATGTTTGTTGAAGTAAATCCCCAGTATCAGAAGTGATAATGCAACTAAAAGAAACTGCCGACTTAACAGGATTCACTTGTTATCCAAAAGCGTTCTAGATTTTTGCAATATCCCCCAAATAGTTTGGCATTCTGGAATAACGGCTCTTAAAAAATATAATAGTATCATCTTGTAAAAAAGAGGTGTGAGACTGACGGAGCTCCCATGATAAGTGTTTTTCATCATTACGTGGCCATCCATAGAAACCTGTACTACGCCATGCACACTTGCCAAAACTATCCAACCAGCATGAAAAGCGATGTAGTGCGAAGACGAACCCAAAATTTCAACTTGCCCATCAGACCGCCATCCTAAAGCAAGACCACCTGATCTCCCCAGCGCCTCCACAACGAAAAAAATAATGATTAACAAGTTTTCTACGAACAACATTAAATTCTTTATTTGATAAACGAGTTTCCATTAAAAATACAATTGACGGGCATAATTCCTTAGTAAAGTCACTAAGGGTTCGCAATGTCTGGGGATTGCCCATACCCTGATCATTCCACCTCATGCAGCTCATAGAGTACGACGTGGCTGACCAACAGCCTCCGTCGTCTCTGCATCAGTCTTCTTACCAACCACCACTTCCATCCCAGACCCACCTGTAACCTTACAAAGAATCCCTGGCTTGCGCTTCCCTGACCATCAGGACTGAGTGTCTGAGATAACCACACCATCTTGCATTTCTAGGCACCTTTTTTACAGTGACTACAAGTTGAGCTCTCGGATTTCAAGGAACCAACGGCCATCAATTTATGAGAGTCGGAAGATTTATGAGAGGTTTTGGGCTTTTCTAAAAAATAAAATAAAATTTGAGAATGTGAATAACAAAATTAATATTTTCATGAAAGCATGCTTCATAATTGAAGAAATTAAGTTACTATTTGATTAACAGTTTAATGGTGGCCCTACTGCAAATAATTTGGGATTTATGTGTTAGAAAATGAAAGAAATCAATTAAAAAAAATAAATACTACCAATTGGGTGTAAAATTCTGCTGAATTTCTTAGCCAAAGATAATTTACAGCGCGATATCCATATTTAAATACTCATAGGTTAAATTTTCTTGACTAGCACAATTCGTAAAACACCAACAGGTGTTGGATTTAATAAAAAAAAAAAAAAATACTACTAATAAGGATAGCAGGAAAGTATCTACTTGTTATAAGCGCATGATGCAAAACTTGTTGGAGTCCAAATCTTTATTCCCAAGTTTACCTTATCTTTTCTTTAGGAATCCAAATTTACTTTTTCATTCCTTGCCAAGTTCTAATTCTCCCAAAATAAAAATAAAAAATTCATATGCCATCTAAGAAATATCAAGTTCTCACATTCATTTACCAACTTGCATTATTAAAATTCAAAATCTTACTCAATTAGATCAATTTTTTTCTGGATGTGTCCATAAATTTATTGAAAAATTTGAAAATAAATCATAATCATAATAAATATATAAATTGACTTAAAAAAAATCAATGAATCTTTGATTAACTGATATTAGAGTCATATTTAAAATTAAAATAACTTATAAGTCTCAGTTGGAAATAGAATTTATGAAAAAAAAATGACTTGAGATTTATACCTTTGTATATTCTAATTTTATTTTTCTCTTTTTTTTTATTCAAAAATAAATAAAAAATTTTAAATGTTGTTTTATAATTAATATGATGTATTTTTTATTATATAAATTATTTTGTAATATTAAGTTTTGCTTTAATTTTTAATACGTTATCCCTATTTTTTTTTTCTATATACATTGAAAAGGATTATCTGTAATTTTTTAAAATAAAGAAGTTTATGTGTGTTTGTCTGTCATAATAAAATTAAATGCTAATGAAGATAATTTCATCATTAGGTTTTATACGATTTAATTTAATCATTATATTAAAAGCAAATACTTAGGTAGAGTCAAGTATTGAAGATTTTTATACAGTTTATAATTTTATTTTATTTTTATGATTACCGAATATTCAATTTTATTAAATTTAATTAATTTATATTTAAATTAATTTATATTTGAGTCGAAATAATTTTGAGTCTGATTAATTTATTTCGAGTTCGAAAGAATATAAAGAGAAATAAATCTTTCCTAATAAGATTTTATTTCTCATTAATTTAATCTTGAATTTCAATGAATTTAAAAAATAAAATTATTATAATATTTATTTTTTTTATTTGTAAAATTTTAATTCAAATTTTTATTTTAAAAAAAAAAACTTTATTGTTACAGTTTATCGTTTATAGTTGCAGGTAAAGGAATAAATATAATTTATACCGAAACTATTACCGAAGCCAGGAGCTTTCAGTAAAAAAATTAGAAAAAATAATATATATAAAATGAGAAGGTCTTCGCGGTAAGGGCAAACCTAGGCCAGTGCACATTCAGCACCAGACTGTTATCTGTTGCTATTGTGCGCCTTCCTGTGAAACCCGAGTTAAGATTGAAGGAAAAAGAGTTAGAAAAGAGAGAGAGAGAGAGAGAGAGATTGGGTAGGATAAGGATCATGGGGGATCTGTATGTATGGCTCATATCCTTCTTCTTCCTTATAGCCCTACTTGTTATCATCGTCTTCCAGGTCAATCCCAAAACCCTACTCTCTTAGTTATGGATATTTCGTTAATTTGTTAATTAACTCAACTTTTTGAATGATATTTCATCAATTATTATTATTATTACTCTTACATGAATCTATTGCAATCAGAAGTTTTTTTTTTTTTAATTTTTAATTTTTCATAATCACCCTGTCATCGTAGTTATGCTCAAAAGTTGCCGTGTTTGCTTTGAATTTTGTTTTCTATTTATTTTCTTGTATAACAATAACAAATTAGCTGAAAAGACATTTTTTTGTAGTTTCTAGTCACTAGTTTTTGTTTTATTAGCCAATGGGTTGTTCAATGATTGGGTTTGGAATTTATAGTTTAACACATTAAATTGTAGTGATGACCTTGTTTTATTCATTAATTGCAAAAATTAAGATGCTTTTTTAGGGGATTAACGATTTTAAATAATTTGTTGGAATCACTTGCAAGGAGTGAGGACTAGGGTTTGCAATTGCTTTTGTTTGTTTATTACGGAAATTTGAGGTATGTGATGTTGGATAATGGAAGCTTAACATATCAGAAGAATTTTTGCTGCAGCTTATGTGCTTGGCAGATCTGGAGTTCGATTATATCAATCCCTATGACTCCTCATCTCGGATAAACAAAGTTATTTTGCCAGAGTATATAACAGAAGGAGTTTTATGCTTGTTTTATCTCCTAACAGGGCACTGGTGTATGTCACTATTGTCTGTCCCTTACCTTTACTACAATGTGAGGCTGTAAGTTTTCTTTTCTCCTTTGTTCAACTGAGTTTATTTTTCCTTTATCTATTTGGAAATCTTTAGAGGGAGATATGGGTGGATCTTAAGAGGAATGATGGATCCATTTAATCTTTGCCGTCCCTTAAAGAAAAGGGCAACTATCTCCTAAATGCCCGAAATGAGATTTTTTTTACCAATTGCTACTCAATTTATGTTACTACAGCTTTTGGGTGAGTTGATCATTTGTTTGATATTTGGAAAAAAGTGTAATTAATATTTAGGAATTAGGACAATATTCAAATGGAGTAATTACATATCCACTGCTGAAGAAGCCCTTTTTAATGCTTTACAACCCTGATTCTTGCTTGAAACAAATTAAGGTTTAGAGGCATGGCCTAAAATATTTAAGCAGTCTGCTTGTATCACCATTAAGTTGCTTCAGACAACTTGCTTAATAACTCTATTTAGCAGAGACATCTCAAGAATGCAAGTCATGTTCATGCCAAAATGCATTTCAGAAACTCTCTTAACTTGCAGAGGCCACTGATTTGGGTTATTTCTCCCATCTTAATCATGACGGGAATCTATATGTTGGCTTGCCTCTGTGGCAGTCTGGTTGCCATGGTGAGCTGCCCAAGCGGCAGGACCAACCATGGGTAGAGGGATGCAAAACTGGATAGTTGACTAATAAAAGTTAACAATTTCTGTGTATGTAAGAAAGGAAGATATCACTGATCCCTTCTCCTGACAAGTTGATTGGATTTGTGAAAGGTACTAGGATTAATAGATCACTTCGTCATCCAGCTCATGGAGATATCTATGTCAGACATTAGTAGTGATGTCTTTATGTTAATTGATTTTATTTTAGAGATTGGGCTTTAGATCCTTGAAATGCTTGAATATTTGTTAGGCTTCAAACTTTGCTGGTTACCTTTGATTGAACATGAGGCAGTCTGCCTTTTCTAATTCTTATCTTTCTATGATCAGTTATACACGAAGACAGCATTTGGTAGATGTGACTGAGATATTTAACTTGCTTCATTGGGAAAAGAAGCAGCGACTTTTCAAACTCTTCTATCTCATTGTTCTCCTCTTTCTTTCAATTTTCTGGTATGCAAGAGTTGCTATCTGTTATTGTTTTAATTATTGAAATTATCAGATGAGATCGTTTTAATTCTTTATTTCTGCTTATAGGATGATAATGACTGCCTTGGAAGACCATGACCTTGAATAGTTGGGGTGCTTGCAAGCTTGATGGGGAGTCCAGGGTTTCATAGACTGCTGGCTTGTATGAATGGTTAGGACAAAAGGGGGCTCTGTTGTAATTGACATGGTTGCCACTCCACGATTGTGTGGTTATTAGATTTTCTGTTGATTTATTAAATTATACTTTTGAGGTGCTATAAATTTTTAGGCCTTTGGCTAGTGTCGAGTGTTTTTGAGGCATTCTATTTAGTTAATTTCATCTCTTCCTTTAATGTATCTATGGTTCTTCTCTGTCAGTTTCTGGGCCTTCAGCATGCAGTACTACTTCCGCTTGAGTTGCTTTGCAATAAAATCTTTGATTAGATAGTATATTTTTTTGCAAATTGTTTCGAATGATGAAACAATCTTACGGCAGTGATTGATATAAGCAGTCCTTGAATTTGCTCGATGATTTGAAAGTTAGAACAAGAGATTTGTAATTAAGAGCCAATAAATTTTTTTTCTGAATTGCATGTGATTTCAGTATGTTGTTTATTTTTTGTAAACCAAAGCATAGCATATGTCACCTGCATAAAAATAAATAAATGAAAATAATGAGTGTATGGACGACCTGAGAATATTTGAATTCCCCTTCCCCCAATGCTAAAAAAAAGCAAAAAAAAAAGAAAAAAGAACGCTAGAAACAAAGTTTGTTTACGCTAAGAATGTGGTGCTTAAATCAAACGCCATATCGTTTTATCTAAAAGCCAACAGGCCCAGCCCAGGCCATTCCTCCGTTTAAATTTGTCGATGACCGTATCTGCCCTCTGCGTGTTTCTTTCCTTCGTCTTCTAGCGCACTGTTTCTCTTTGTTCAGCATCTGCTCTGCGAAATCCGCAAGTTCAGGTTAGTTACTTTTCATTTCCCTTTGAACCTAAATTTGTTTATAATATTACACGAAATTCAAGACGTCAAATTAAAAAAAAAAAAAAAAAGACTAGCTTTCTTGTTGGGGAAATGTTGAATGCAATAATTCAATTGCAGTTTTCTCTAATCCTTTTGGGAGTAACTGCAAATGGATTTATGGGTATGAATTGTCCCATGTTGGGTTTAGGAATTAAATGATGAGATATTGGATGCATTTTAAGTTAATCTAACCAGAGTTGGATTAGTGAGTTTTGATTTGAAAAGGGAGCTTGGAAGGAGTTTTTTGTTTTTTTTTTTGTCTTGTGGTAATTATTTTCTTCAGAGGTAGCCTTAGTTTTAAATTTCTTCTAGTAGTCACTCGAATCTGGAAGTTATGGTCATTGATCAATTACAAATCCCAATAATTAGTCATTGATGTAGATTATATAAATGAATTTTCTTGCATGTCCGGATGGTGGGTAGCAATGATCAGATTGTGTTCTGCGCTTTGCTGCTGGTATATGTTTTGTGTTTGGGACACTCGAGATTGCTGATACAAGATGGTCAATGCCACTAAAGGATTGTTCATATCCTGGTAAATGTGTCTAAGCCTTATCGTTTACTTTCTTCTAACCTTGATAGGCCAGACAAATTTACTAGCTGCTTGCTAGCTAGTGTTGAATTGTTCTTCATTTTGGTCACTGAAGGACTCTGGTTATGTTTAATGTTTATATTGCAGTGACATACCCATGGCGCAATTCATTATCAATATGAATGCTTCTCTGCCTTCAACGCAGAAGTTCATTATTCATGTTTTGGATGGTACTCGTCTTTTTGTGCAACCCCGTGTGGCTGAAATGATACGAAGTGCTATTTCTGAGTTTAGAGACCAGAATTCCTATGAGAAGCCGGCTTGACTGATTTTTCTTTTCCTTTTTTTCATTATAACTATTGAAGTTCTTACAGAGATATGTGCTTCTTTCATGCTCAAGAACTCAATACTTTCTGATCCTCCCATTAAGCCATTTGTCTCTGGCCCTTTAGAAGGCAATTGGCAGTCAATAAATACTCAATACTCTGGATAATGCTTATTAATGACATTATTGAAAATCATTTTTCAGTACTTATCCCATGCAATTGGTAAAATTTTCAATTCCTACTCCTAGATTGTATTTCCAAAGCATCTGACTGCCAGTTACTCGAACAACTCATTTATGGATCAGGGAAGCTACTGTTCTTGTTGATATGGGATGAAGTGTTAATGGAAAAGGGCAAGGTTATCCCCTGGAATATATATATATATATATATATTTTACTATCCTCCATATGGAATAAGAAAAAAAAAAAGAGTATTTGCAAACTTTTAAATTAAACTCAAATTTCGAATTACTAATCTCTTTTGATATTAAACAAAGATGATCAAAATGAACAGATAACAATGTAATTCACAAAAATGATAATAATAATAATAATAATTCAACTTATAAAGTTCATTTGAATAGACACCAAAATCGAACGGCCAGCATGAGTTAAAGGTGAAAGTTTATAATAGTACCGGCACCGTGCTATCCTTCCCTCTATCTATGCCATCAAACTTGGTTCCAAAACTCAAATTTTTCTTCTCCGCACCAACAGAGTGAAAACGGCGTTCTCTTTCAATACAAACCTCAACAATTCTTTTCTCAGGGTCCGTCTTTTCTGCTTTAATAGATGTACCATACTCTGTATGTGTATACGCGTATATGTACGTATTTTATCGTAATTAGTATAGTTTCTTGTCTCGAAACCGTAATTGATTTTGTTTATTTTGGTGATGGGTTTTTTTTTATCATTGGCAGTTGTGGAACCAAGCTGTATTCAGGATTGAAGCTTCAATCTCCAGGTATGCTCATTCCATCCACTTTCTCCTCTAAAATCTATATCTTTTTCCATTTTTTTTATTTTTTATTTTTTGCTTTGAAATTAGGTCTGTTTGCAACTGGGAGGCCTAATGTAACAGCGGAATTCTATGGAAAGGTTAATAAGAGCCTCCAATGCGGGTAAATTTTGATTTTGTTTCTACTATTGCTTTTAGATCCTTTCTATACACGATTAGGGCTAAAAATTAACATGTAATCAGAAAAATCTGGGCTTTTATTCTTGAATAACTGAAACACTGTATGCTAAGTGATAATTTAGGTAATTTACTTTATTATTGTAGTATATATAAAGGATTAATCTAATTTAATCCGTTTGAATATGAATAATATTTGACGACATTATACATTAAGTATTTAACTTCGAGCATTATTTTCTTTTTGCATATATTTGTTGTGTGTGATAGATTTACGTATTTGCAGGGCTCGCAACCATAGACCAATTCGTGCATGAGTTAGAATGCAGACTGTGGGGACACCAAGAGTGCCCTAAGAACTCCTGGTGAGGGAACTTGGCAATAGGTTGATTTGTGGAATGCCCTTGTAAGTTGATCAAACTCAATTCTTTTCAGAGATTGTTGTCATGGTTTATTAATATGGATGGGGTGTACATCACGGATTGAACAACATTTACCCTGTATCACCATTTCACCTAGTCCAAGTCTCTAGGTGACTCACTTGATGATATGATTTAAGTTTTTAACTCTCTTGTGAACTATTTTTTTAAACCTTTTGTTTTGGATGTAACAAAGTGTTGTTACTTTATTGGATATAGCGATCTTCCAAATTTGTTCTTGAAGCTCCCTTGCTAGCCAGACGGAAAGGTTCATCAACAACCTGACTGCACATGCTATAGAATTTTTCTTTCTGTGGATTTCTGGTTGCTTTATGATGTACCTTGTAGCTTTGAAAATTTGTTTTATGCATGTTAAAAAAAAAAACTTAATTTTCTGCATTACTGAGAGCATGTGATCTTCATTGGACTAAATGTAGATGAAGAATTTAGCTACCAAATATTGGCAACAATGTTGTACCTTGACATTATTGATAATTCCAAAAGGATCTATTTACACATCAATGGTCCCGGTGGAGATGTGAGTTCTTTGTAAATCAAGTCTTATTCGACAGAATATTGTCCTCTTTGTTTCTTATTTTTATGGCTAATGCACATTTCTGATAAAAAGTTGTTCTTTTGCAGCTTACTCCAACCTTGGCTATCTATGATACCATGCAGAGCATAAAAAGTCCTGTTGGTACCCATTGTGTGGGATTTGCCTATAATCTAGCAGGCTTTCTTCTTGCAGCAAGGGAAAGGTAATATTTTCAACATTGGAATATGGATGAGTAGAATTTTGGTTGCCGCCATCCATAAGATAGATTGCGAAGTCAATACTGATGAAATGCAGCAAGCTTTGGGTAGTTCGCCTGTATAAAATGCAATCTAATTGAACAAATTTTGACTGGCAATGGATAACTTTATTTTACATTCTAGACAGTGTCTACTGTATATTTTTATAGTCTATATAGCTGTAAAAAGACACAATTTATCATGTGATAGGTTTCATGAATCAGGATTTTAAGACATTTTAGGGGGTGTTTGGATGCCTAACTATAAAACACAATTGCCTTCGTCAATTGAGAAATTATCGAGTGTTTGGATGTCTAATTATTAAAAACCAATTGCCTATTTGTCTCATTCAAATCGGCAAAATCTAGTAGCAGGTAGAAGCTGCTATTGCTGATTAGAGCTTTTGCCAACTAAAAATATACTTTTATCCCAAATCGGCAATTGTCAATCGCCCATCAAAACACCCCCCTTAGCATGTTTTGTCGTATCCTCAAAATTCATAGGAGTTGTATAGTATTGATGTTTTATTCTATAATAGGTCTTCTGTTTTATTTAAATTTTGTTGTATTGATTGTCTGTATAATATAGTGGCTGAAACCTGAAATTCAACCTTGAGGCTCTCTTATGTTTTTCTTCTGTGTTGAAGGGGAATCGGTCTGCAATGCCTCTTTCAAGAATTCTCTACAATCACCATCAGTGAGCTATTTATTGTTAAATAATATAGTTTGAGAAAAGTGTATTTTTTACTCTCTGTGCAGATTAACAAGGATCTAAGTAGAATGAAATGCTTCAATGCTCAGGAGGTCCTTGAGTATGGGCTCATTGATCGAATAATCAGGCCACCTCCAGTAGATGCTGACTCAGCTCTGAGAGATCCATCAGCTGGTCTGGGTTAGTGCATACAATGTTCCTCGAATTGGCTCATGGATGCTATAAAATTACAGAGTTCCATAACTACCTGTACAATTTGCAATTCGGTTATGAAGTTCTGCATTGAAGGTTTGTTCTTGTGGTTGTTTTGAATTGCTCACATATAGTTTTAGAGCTACCTGAAGACAAATTTTGTCAGAAAATGAAAATTCCCTCGATATTTTACATCCCTATTCCCTAGAAGGCTGACTTCCTAGTGAAATGGTAGTTTTTGGCTTAGGTTTTCCATTTTTTTGCCAAATAGTCTGTAGAATTTCACTAAAGGATCTCTAATAGGCAATAGTGAAGATCTGCAGGGATGTGCTATAATCTCCATTGATTGCAGGGAAGAGATTGATGTGCGGTCTAATGTAACTGGGCATCAATCAGTAGGTTGAGTTCTAGTCCAGCTTCAATTTGATGCAATTACCCATTGACATCAACTATCTATTATTAAATCTCTCCGAGTTAATGAAGGAAACAAGAGCTTACCATTATAACAATTGAGCAGCAGAATCTTTATCTGCTCCTAAAACAGAAAGGAGGTAGAACGAGGATAGGGCAGTGAGTATTTGGATGATTGGATCAGTTGCAACCATTGATTCAAGATGATGAAATGTGTTCTATCTCAAAATAGAGTGAGAGTGTCAACTGTCAAAAACTCACAAATTTCATCAAATAAGAAATTCATGAAGGGTTATATATTGAACCTGTAGTTGTAAACTTGTAATGGAATTGAATTTATCTATAAGTTGGTTGATGAAATGTTAATTAACGCAATGTTGCATGTCAGTTTTTATATATTTATATATAATAGTATCATAATTTAAACCTAATGCTAAAAATAATAATTAGCACAAAGTGTATATATTTATATAATAGTATCAACGGTGTTGGTGTTACCAAATATTTACAGTAATATTATTAAAAAAAAAATATTATAGAAGTTTTATATGTCGTGATATTTACTAATTATTATTGTTAATAACCAATTTTTATGCCTTATATAGGAGGATGATTGCGGTAGGTAAGAGTAGTTTAGTTGAGTTGAGTGTTATTGTTAATAACAAATTTTTATGTTTTAACAATAGGTAATGTTATTGTTAAAAGTTGATTTTGTTGTTGCGTCCATGTACGATGATGCTTGCTTTGGGGTTTTCTTCCTCATCTGCAATGGCAGATTTAGTGTGGCGGTAAGTGTCTCCAAATATTGTCCATGGATTTTGTGGTATTTTCCCAATTAAATTTGTTAATTTTTTTCCATTTTAAATAGGTTAATTGCTCCATAACCTACATAATATTTTGATTTATTTATTTATTTATTATATTTAATTTGAGTTAAAATATATATCAGTATCTTGGTTTGTTTAGAATCCTAAAATATTTTTTTAAAAAAATTGCAGAATTATAACCACTTCCAAAAACAAACATTTTATTCATACCATAGATTCTTATTGATGTTTTTGAATACTATCAATTTGAACAAATTAAGCAGACCATAGCACACGAAAAAGAAACATTGGCCATGAAACTCACATTTGATGCTGTCCCTAATACTGGATGCAACAATCAACCATGGGCCAAAACAAAGGAAAAACTACAACAAAAATGGGAGTTAAAAAAAAAAAAAAAAAGAGACCCACTAATTAATTAGAATAATTAATATTTACGTGTACTTGGTGAAAAAAAAAATGTCTTGTAATATTTTCAAGAAACACCATTTACGTACGATTAGCCAAGCTCACTGCTCATTGCTCAGATCACTGACTATGAAGATTGATCCCTTAACCATTCTTCCTTCCATCCTTTATGAACCTTGGCAATGAAATTTTCAAATGTTCTCTGCAAATTATCATCATTAATTTCATCACCATCATCGTCCCAACCAATCTCGCCATCACTACCACAATCATCATCATCATCACTATAATTACTATTATTATGATGTTCATCCTTGCCATTATAAACATGTTTATCATCACCATCATCATATATTTCTTCTCTATCTTCATATATAGACTGTCCCCCATCAACTTTATTAGTAGAAGATGAGGGCCTATAATTTCCAAGAATAATAGCCAAAATAATAGTATTGAACAATGAAAACAAGAAAAAAGGTGATGAAAAGTTAAAGACCAAAGTAGCAGCTAAAGACAGAATCAAGAACATAACTAGTACAGGTAAATAACCCATTAATTGTAAGCTTCATGTTTAATTTGATGCTGTTGTTTGTCTTGTAATTAATGGTTTATATACATATAGAATTATATAAGGTGGGGAGAAAGAGTGTTAAATAAATTGTTGAGTATATTCATAGAAAGTGTGGTAAAGTATATCATTAGAATAGTACTATAGAAAATTGAGTTGCTTCATTCTATCAAGTAATATAAATTTCCAAGTATTTCTTCGTTTTACGCTAATCATCATGTTCCGTGTCCGTGTTTTTAAACCGCTTCAATTGTTTTGCTTCTGGATTCAGTTAAATTAAAAATCCAATCTTGTGGTTAATTAATTACTTATTTTGTATTACTATTTAATTATATAACACTTTCAATGTCATTTTTATTTGTTTGTCTATATATATATATATATATATATACCTAAAAATGATTATTTCTAATAAAATATAATTATAAAACAGTTATTTCAAATAAATATAAATAAAGTAATATATAAATGAATTGAATGAAAAATAAATAAATTATTTATAAAATTTTATTTTGTTAAAATTATTATCATCTTAAATGATAAGACATAATTATATTTTTTATTTATTTAATTTATTTATTTAATATCATATGAATTTACACATTGAAAAAAAATGTAAATCTTTGTAAAAGAAAGTAATTTTAGGAGGAGAAAGTTACAAAATAAGGGATGTTTTCTCCTTTCTTTGAACTTCCCACCTCAATTACAACAAAAATATATAAGCATTAGTCATATTCTTATTCTTGTTGATTAAAAAAATATTATTTTATCATTTGTGGTTTTAAATAATTTTGTTTTGTTATAATAATTAGCATATAAAATCTTAATTTTCATAATTTTTTTAATATTTAATATAAAAATGTGAAACTAAATATTTTATTAAAATCGAATATGTAATTATTATTAGACTAAACTTATAAGTGTCTTACTTTCACGTAACTAATTTATTCGTGAGCCTTTTTTATTGGGATTTTTCAAAAATACCCTAAAAAATAAAAATATTTTATTTTTACTGTTAAATTTTTTTTTTTCAAAAATACTACATACCTAAAAATATTTTTTTAAAATTATTATATATTTAAAAATATTACATATATCAAAATATATATTAAAAATATACTACACATATACTACACGTATACCAAACATATATCAAAAAATAGTAAAAAAAAAAACAATCGTAAAATTAAAAAAAAAATCAAAAAACAATATATTTGTATAATATTCCCTTTTTTATTTATATAACAATGCTATTAACAGAAAAAAAAAAAAAAAGAATCACAAATTAAAAAGGTAAAAAATAAATAAAATCACAATATAATGTAAATCGTTCAATTCAAATATCTAGTGGTTTGGTTTAATCGAATGCATACCCACTAGCAAAAATAGTATTATTGATGGTTAGAGAAAATAATATAAAAATAATAAGAACTTAAAATAATATAATTTCTAAAAAAAAAATAACAATTCCGTCAATGAACAATATTATAATAAAATTAAAAAGTATGAAATAGACAAAAATAATTAGATAAAATGCTACATAAAATTAATATTATATTTTCAATGAAACAAACAAAAGTTATATAATTTTAATATATTTTCGATTCGATTCAATTTTCTTTGATTTTTCTATTTTTAAAATATAATCAAATAAAAAATTAATTATATTTTATTTATTTCTTTTATCATTAAATAGAATTTTTTATTTGTATGTTAATACATAATGAATAACCTCTAATAATATTTAGGAGATTTTTGAGAATAAATTTCATTTTAAAAATAGAATTTCAAAAAAAGTTGTTTAATTTTTTTTATATATTTTTAAATTTTAAAATAGTCATTTGAATTAATCATTTAAATATTTAAAAAATTATTTAATATTTTTTAAATTTTAAAACTATATTATATATTTATTTTAAATAGATCCAAACACAACCTTAAAATGAAAACTCTCGAACTCACAACAATTCAAAAAATAATGGAATACTTATACTTTGTATACCTCGAGATCTTAAGCTTACTGCCTTACTAACCAATTTATTTTGTATATTTCAAAACCAATTTATTTTTTATTGAATTTGGTTAAATCAAAGCATTAAAGGTTTTTATTTAAATTCGCCACATACAATGAAATTATTCTTTTAGCTTATATGTAAACACACACACTATGATAGACTTGGGGAAATTTCCTAGCATTAATCATTCAAATTAGAAAAAATTTTATGACAAAAATATATATGCTAAGATTCTTAGGATGATTTGAAGTTTGAAATTAATAAATTTAATATTATAAATTAAACTAAAAAACAAAAAACCATTCCTTTCATTGACCTAATCAATAGCAATGTGTTTTTCAGTAAAGCAAAAATCTTAAAACTGATGTTTTAATTTTTTTTTTTTTTTAAATATATTATTTTAGTGTTAAGATAATTTTTTATCCGACAAGTTTTTTAATTTTTACAAATAATCATATATAAATATTTTTAATTATTTTTTATTCATTAAATTACTGATTCGCAACTCTTTAACTTTATTTAAAATATTTTTTTTACATTAATAACTCGAAAAAAAAAATCATTTCCTCAATTTTAGAGTTTAAAATCAGTATTTTATTGATTAGAAAATGATTAAAAATACTTATATGAGATATATGTTTAAAAGTGGAGTGATAAAAAAAATTATTCAGACAATAGTAGTGTAATTTTTCCCTAACCGGTTGTCTTTGTTCGTTTACCTGGAGTTTAGTTTTCTAGTTTTTACAAGGTGGATTTGAATTCTTGGATTTTAGAATTCAGGTTTTCTGTAATGTGAATTGTTTGATATAGAGCTCACTTTGGCAGTAATTCTCATTTCCGATCCGAGCATCCACTTGGAAACCAAAATGTTTTTTTTTTTTTAATTAAAAAAAATAAATGTCTTTACTCTTTATAAATAATAAAAATGAAAGCTTTATGATTAATAATTTTTCAGTTTAGTTAAATTGGTGTTATTTTCAAAATCATGAGTTTTTGAGTTAAAATCTTATCTGAATCTAAATAATGATAAAAAATAAAAAAAAAAAAGTGGGTTGCTGCTTGAGTGATGGTGACTTGGTCCCCATATTCTTCGAATGCAAGTCATATTTGTGATTAAGCAAAGCTATTTTTGTACCTTTGCTCTTTTTCTGTCTTTCTAAAATTGTTTTGGCACAGTAAAAAGGAACTGTGGAATGTTTTTCTGTTGATTCTATTCATTTTATTTATTTTGTACATCAGAAATTCATTAAAGAAAAACAAGATATTATTAGAATTCAAACCCTCTAACCTTCTCCACTAAACTAAACTGATGACAAAAATAACATAATTAGGATTTTATCAAATTTAATAGCATTGTTTTCTTTTATTGTAATTCAACTCAAAATGTTATAAATTATCAGCCTACTCCGACTATACTAGTAACTTGTTAGTATTTAAGGCATTTTCTTTGTGATAAAAGAAAAAATAGCATGACAGAACCTCATCAAGTATGAACAAAAAAATCTCTAAAATTAGAACTGCTTAATAAGAAGGTAGAAAATAGTGCTGATGAAATGTTAGAAACAACAACAATTTTCAGACACAGTCCACCACCCCGAAGAAGGGCAACTCTTGGCGTGAATATTACATCAAATGTGCTCCACGAAACAACAGAAATAGGTACCTACCTACTCAGCTCACTAAAACTCTACTCGGGAATTAGAAAAAAGGGGGGCAAAACAACAAACATGCCAGTGCTGATAAATAGTCAATGGATTTTACAGACAACAAATGAAGGTGAGATTCTACGTGTGGATGTTGATAAGGCCATTGTCACAAGTGACAAACCTCTTAATGCACCAGTAAGGTGAAAGATTTTAGCCTGCCGGCAAAGACACATTAATGTCGGTTGGCTTATTCCTTGTATCTGATGGCAAAGAAGACCAACTATCTCCACGGAATGAGGAAGGTGAGAGGAAGGATTTCGCATCAGTAGTAGAAATAGGAATGGCAGCGGCCGGTGTGAAAGTTGATATAGGTACGGAGTCAGGTTTCTGCTTTTTCGGTTTCTGCTCATGCTGGTTTCCAGCCAGAAAACTGCCTACTACAACCTGATCAGTTAAAGAAAAAGTAAAGGGAAAATATATCAGAATTTATGTCACCCTGTATACTGCAGCCAGAAACTATCTGCAACATTGATCATTCTGACAGAATGCCTTCTGCTGCAGTTTAGATTGCTGCAGTTGGAAGGCAGTCAAAAACAGAGAAGCAGATCATGCATCTTGACAAGACAAACCTGCACAGGACTTGCAGCTACCAACAGACCTGCGACTCCACCACCTACAACACGTCCATCTGGACTTGCCAACGACACACTCATCCCGCCAGATCTGCTCCTTGTTCCTCCACTTTCGGTGGGCATAAATGAACCAGATAAAGACAATATCTCAAAACGACCCTTGAAGAAACCAAAAGGAGGAGATTGGATTTCTAATGATGATAGTTATATAGCATGAAGAAATTAGAGATGACTACACGCAAGTAAAATCAGGATCTTGAATGAGATAATTATCCAATAATTCCAGCGTGTCATATTAGGACAAGTAAATCCATTGGCAAGTAAAAGCAACAAGATACATTTTTCAAGGGCCAAATACAAGGAAGACAAAAAAAACTAAATAATCTATATATTGAACATAATGGTAAAAAAGAAAAAGAAAAAAGAAGTGATGTACGAGCTCCAATAATTTGATAAGAAAACAAAACATGATTCTAGAAATCTAATAACAAATATCCGATCATATCATAAGTTTTTGGGCTTATTATGTGATAAGATGTTACAATCATTTTATAATTTAGTACCAGATAAGAAACTGATGCAAAAAAAATAAAATAAGGATCATCCCTTCTCTCAAGCTGAGGTAATGATTCATAATACAATCTTAACACAGATTAAACCTCTTATCCTTACTAAATGGTGCTAGGCTAGCTTCATAAATGCATGAATACTCAACTCAACTTAGCCTTAATCCTAAAAGTAATTGGGGTTGGCTATATGGATTCTTTGTTTCCATTCTAAACGATCCTCCTCCTTGCCCTCTCCCACCCACCCCATAGTCACCTACTCATCTCTTTGATCTTATTCAACAAGCAAATCACAAAGAATAGTCACTTCAACAGTAATATTGTAACTTAAATAGCAACTAAGTTAGAATTATAAGGATGATGACTAAGGTGAGAGGCTTTTAATAGATAAAGAGAAAGCACATTCATGCTTGTTACCAAAACTAAAAGAAATTATGCTCTTAATCTTAAAACAAAGTGTGTTGATGATAGGTCATCAAATGAATCAAAATTCTCCATATGGGAGTTGCAATGTTGCATACTGCAACAAGTTAACACCATGTCAATGGTTCATCCATCATTTGAAATATTGAAATGTTTAAACCAAGACCTTTGTTTAGTGAACTGAACCAGCAGTCAAGCACCAAGGGACAGAACCCAAGTGGTCAAGTTGACAAGAAGCAGTGGAAGAGAAGCCTCCTTCTATAAAGTCTAAAGTTTATGAACGTGATCAACACCAACATGGCGAGTTTAGCTTGAAAAATGAGCATTGACAATGTAACAATAATAACATGAGCGAGAACCACACAAATTGGCATTGCAATGCTCTACCACAAGTACAAGTAATAAAAACATTTTACCACAGCTAGGAAAAAGACATTTTACAACAGCTAGGATAAAGGTTGTCACCTCATATGTTAGTGTGCCTCCAGAGGAATCAGGCTGACGAAGTGTAACGCTTGAGATCACACCATTTGCAGAGAGTATGCATATGGCTCGAGGCCCTTGTTGAGAAAAAGAAATGATCTTCATTGTAACATCCTAAACAATAAAGGTAAGAATTCCCTTTACAGTAAGCCAAACTCATCAAGTCCTTGAAACATTATCTTGCAATGTAACCGATGTTTAATAAAATACAAAATACACCAGTAATGTTCATGTACCTCTCCAGTATTAACAGTGATGATATGGGGAGTAAAATTAGCACCAACAGAGCATGCAACCCATTCACCTACAGGAGCAAAAATTTTCACTTCAAGCATTTAGCGATAAGGTGAAGGCACCACAAAGGAAACAGGAAATTAATCCAGATACTTGGAGAAATTTAAAATCCCATGGATTACACTGCCAACTTTTGTTTTTTCATATCACATTAAAAATGGTAGAATATGAACTTCCATTCACCAATTCATAACACAAATCAATAACAAAATCATCGGTTGCCAGTAGCCACCCATACAAGTTATATGAGACTCTACGTACAAGGACAACATAACATCCAATAAAAGTAAGGAAGTCACAGTGTTGTAATCTTTTTGTTGCAAGGTAGTCATATTTTAACGCCTCATCTTTGACCTTTACTCGAGAACTCAAAATTTTATATGATAGCATCCTGAAGGGAGGTTCTTTGTAATTGAAGAGAGAGAGAGCAGAATAAATTGAAAGATTGAATAAGTATGACAAGTTTTTTAAGGAAAAAAAAATAAGAGAAAAAGAAAACATTGAAGAGTGAAAAGAGTAAAAAAAAGAAGCAAATCAAGAATAACAATGGGTGGAGTATTCACCTCTCTCACCCCAAAGCTGAGATTAGAACATGGAGGATGAAAAATATGTAAAATAATCACATTAGGGAGAACTGAGAACCTACCTTAAATCAGCATCAATTGATTAAACATTCAAGAACATCTGCTAAGCAACTGATTGGAGTTGATCAGTACTTGAAAAAACAAGGTAATGAGGGAGTAAAAGAGAAAGGTGGATGTTGAATTAAAAGTAAAAACAAAGAGATATAACATCCATCTGGCGTGCATCTCTCAACTCCCAAAGAAGAACACATTAATGGAATGCAAAAACCAAGGAAGTCGAATAATGCCAATTAAATTCCAGTTAAAACCCCAGGAAAATAATAAGTGATAAAATTACACAAAGACCTTAATTCCTTTAGAAACTAAAAGCCTTTGTTCACATATTTCTTCTTATTTTTGAAGGCTATGCATTTATCAAGAGCAAAGATAACTCGATGACATTGTCTTGGTTGCAGAGTTCTTTGATATGGAGTAGCAATATCCAACATGAAAGAAATCAGATGGAAAACAGTTGTTGTGCTGTAAGAGGAGAATAGCACAAACGATAGTATTAACTTGGAATTTGAAATGCATGAAGTAATCTAGAGACAGACTCAAAATCCTTGTGTTGAAATCAAGAGTAATTAGGGGAAAACCTTCACTCTAGCCACTAGTGAAGCCCTTCAAGCCTCACCCAATGCACAAGCCCTCCATAAAAGGACATGGTGGGTAGTGGCAGTACCTGTCATATTATAATTCCTAAGTCCTTCTCCTAACAAGGGAGAGTCTTTACTCAGACAGGCTCTTGTTTTGGTACATAGAGTAATTATGTTACATGCACGCAAATAATATGCCTAGGTGCCACATTAAGGCACTAGATTGTTCATAAGAGTAATCTACTACCTCAAAACAAGAGAAAAAAATTAAAGATAGAAATGTAAGGACTACTGCAGCAAAGTAGTAGCACGACATATTTCAGATCACTTACATGCAGCCTACAAGTTCAAACTTGAATGTTCTTTTCTGGAATGAAAGAACTACCAGTTACATTAAACAAAACATAAAGAGAACAGTAATCATTTAAATCAAACGCTTTAAGTTATAAGCAATACATAGAAAACAATGTACAAACAGGTGACTCCCACACTAACCTTAACCGCAATCAAGAACAATAAGGATATACACCTAATGCACTTGTGAAAAAAGGAACTTCTATTTAAGAATGCCCATTAATGATTTTTATGACAAACATATTATACCATAAAAAATGAAAAGGAAAAAGGTAAATTACAAATTATTCAGTAATTAATTTAAACTGAGTCCCATGTGATAATAAAATACTAGACAACTAAAATATGACTAACTGCTTGTTGGAAGATGATGACACTGTTTTGAGGCATAAGTTACAATTTCCCAAGACTTTTGAATAATAATGCAGTATTTACAAAACCTGTAAAGATAAAGAACTGTAGAGCTACATAGTTGTTACATGTATCCCAGTATTCTTTTACTTTTCAGCTATAAAATCTTATTTTAGAAAGTAACGAAATAGCCCAACCTGACAAACAAGAGAATAGGTAGAAGTCGAACCAATAACTAGACAAGGCAAAAGTAATCCATGTTGTGAATGTTGTGTTCTTTACTAATCATAGAAGGGTGTGTGTTTTTTCACTCTCATGCAGCTAGTTAGAAATTAAATTCATTTTTCCACCTCCAACTTGAAAATTAGTAAAAGAAGGCAACTGTAGAAAGGCGACCAACCAAGAAGCCCAGTATGATAATAGATGGGAAAAAAATGACAAGTCAAAACCAAAATTCCAGATATTCGTACATCCAGACCCACTTGGCAGAAAAGAATCACACTACATACATGAGACACAAGAATATCAAGACTTAATAAGGAAAAACATCTAGAAAACACAGTAAAGGTCAACAGTCATGGAAACAAAAGCTCCCTTCTTTCTTTTCTGGCGGCAGAGCAACCTGCCAGTCGATGACATCTCTCTTAATCTATAGTTCGATTCTGTTCACCATGACACAGCAAACTTTTATCAGACTTTAGCAGGAACCCCATATAGTACCTTCCACAAATTCTCTTCCCAAAATGGGAACAGCAAGGCCAAATGACGCCTTACACTAGCAACTAGCAAGATTCCCTCGTTCCCATACCTACCCGCATACCTCACTATCTTTACAAACCCACCACCCACACACCCAGACACAGATCTCAATTGACGCATCATATCACAGGTCCCACATCCATTTAACTCTACTTAAAAACCACCCAATTTTCACATGGAAACAATACAAAACCACCAATTCAAACACCAAAAATCCTACCTTTGATCAGAGAACAAACAGAAAAAGCTTCTCAGTTCAAAAATGTGTTTATAAAAATGATCAAGTTATTCGTTTTACCTAAATTCTCCAGCTCGTACTTGGTCTTGCTCACGGGCTTTATTTTCCTTTGTTTTTCAACAGAGAAATCGATCACCGGAGGCGCCGGAGCCGCCGAAGATATCGGCTTTGGAGACAGCGCCATCGTGACACTGCCATCAGGACCATACTTTCTTGGCCTTCCTCGCTTCTTCTTCTGAGGCATCGTCGCCACAGCAACAGCCGCCGCCGTGGACGGCGGAGGATCCACCGGACCTTGCGGCGGAGGCGGAGGCGGAGCGGATCCAGGGGCTGAGTCAGGATTGTCAGCGGACCTTGGAGCGATTTGGTAGACCGATGGAACATCGGATCCCACCACTGTAACCCCACCTCCACTACTACTACTCACAGTTTCTTTTGCTTCCATGCTTAAACCCTATGGATTTTATTTTTATTTTTCAAGATTTTACTAAAAACCCATTTTGATTTTCAGCTCAAATCATTCAATTTTTTGAAAAAACAAATAATAATAATAATAATAATAAACAGAAAAATCCAAGCACTGTTAGTAAAACAAGCTTAAATTTTAAAATCAAGAACAGTAAAACAAAAAAACAATGAAAGCTCTGGGTTTTGAGAAGCTAAGTAGAACTAGAAGAGGAATTTTACAGTGAGATTTATTCTACAAAAACAGAGTTTTTTTAGCTTAATTTTAAAGATTAAAGGGCTGAAGTTAGCAGAAACAGAGCTTAAACTAATGTTTTTAGAAAAAATAAAATAAAATAAAATAAAAATTGGGTTTTTATTTATTATTTTATTTTTAATTTTGGAAGAGGAAGAAAGTTTGAGAAGAGAAAGGATTTTATGGTGATATTGAATTTTGATAATTGAAATTGAGTTTGAATTTAAAAAAATGTTTTTTGGTTGTTGTTGAGCTAATTTAGGTTCTTTTAACCTTCTAAGCCTGTCTGAAATGAGATTAAAAAATAGAGAAATAATGTTAAAAAATATTAAATAAAATATATAGAATATTAAAAGTATAATTGATGAATATGTTTGTAATGATTTCTTACATATTTTATTTTAAAATTACAGATATTTGGTTGGAATCTGGTGAAATTATAAATTAAATAATGGTGAAAGTGGTGGGGGATTTTTTTTTTATTTTTTTTTTTATAGGGAAAGTGGACAAAGTGGTATTATTGTCATCATTTTAATTATAGTTTCCCTTTTTTTATAAATAAATATTTGAGTGAATTTCAAGTAAAATTAGGTTTGCTAAGGCAAGACAATAAGAAATTAGCTAAAAAGGAAAAAATAAAACTGGGTTAAGGCAAGCATGACCATTTTATGGGACCTTGCATTCTTGCAAAAATTACCTGATGCAAGCAAAAACTATAATTACTTAAACCCTATAAATACAAATCAAATCTTCATCACTTTTCGTAACTAATTTTAACTTAAAAAAATTTAACTTTGTAAAAATTTAAATATATAATCTTTCGTTATAAATCGTTTTACTTAGAAATTTAATTGAATTTTATATTGTAAAGTCAATATTTTAAATGAAGTAACACTGTAAAATAGATTGGATGATTTATTTATTTATTTATTTTAAAAAAAATTCCAAAGCAAACTGTGGAAATTACTTTTCTTAAAAATTATGTGTGTACTCTTACAAATGCTAGTAAAGTTGCAAGCTCTACTTCCTTAATTAGATGATTAGGCTCTTAATTAAAATCTTCATTGATGTTGCATTCTTTCATTTTCTTTTTTGTTGATTCCAACTAAAGAACCAAATTAATAGACATGAGTTTGAATGATTAGCTAATGCAACCAAAGAGATATAGAGATGCTTGATTTGCAAATGTCTAGTTCTTTAATGGAGTAAGGAAAACATGAATTAAAAGGATAGTAGTCTTATCTTTTTAACATAAAGTCAATCAATTTGTTTTTTCCTTTCCTTTTTGAGGAAAATGAAATTATTTATTTGTACAAAGATTTACAATTAGTATTTTTGAAACTATAAGAAATTTTAGTGTTTTCTAATTTCATATTTTTTATATTATTTTTTAAAAAAGTATAACTGTCAAAATTTTAAGTTTTTAACATTCAAAATTATATCTATGTTTGGTTTAGTTGATATTCAATAATTGATAGCTAATAATTAATATTTGTTAGCTAAAAAAATTAGTTATTAAATAAAATTTAATAATAGTTGTTGTGAAAATATAAAATTATCATTATGTATAAATTTATTTTTACTTGTATAAGTATAAATTATTTTTATTTTTAATTTATTACAAGAATAAAAAATTATATATTTTATATTTTAAAATTTGAATATTATTTTTTTATTAACTATTATAGTTTATTTTTAAAGAATCAAAAAAATAAATCACATAAAAATTCCACTGAAAAAATTAATTTTAATAATATTTATTATAAATGATATATTGAAAATATAATATTGATTATTACTATAAATTGGATAAATCAATTGTTGTTGAGTTCTAATATTTAATATTTTTTAACTTATCAATTAGATTTAATTAGCTATTGAAAGCATTAAAAAAATTAACTATTAAATAATTAGTTTAATAATTGTCCACTTTTGTGTTATTGTTCAAATATAAACTTTCATGTTATTTTTTATTTCTCCTACAAAAAGAAACAAATGCTACAAAATAATTTTTATATTATTTTAATATTTTTATATTATTTTCTTTTACCATCTCAGTTGTCTTATTTTAATATAATAATTTTGTTTATAGTAATCTGTGAGGAATCAGAGGCATAATTAACATTAATAAATATTTGTTGATAATCATTCAAAAAATATTAAAAAAAAAAAAACTATGCTGAAAATGACATGTTAAGTGAAATACACATATGCTGTAAATTAAATAAAAATTTATTTTATTTATAGAAATATAAAAATAATAAATTAAATAAATTAAACTATAAAAATATTTGAATTTAAAATAAAATTACACAACAAAATTGCAAAGCAATGCCAATTGCCAATAAACTAATGTGTGCATGCATATGTATATTTATAGTTCTTTTCTTAATTTATAAAAAATGATAATAATCTCTTATTTTAAAGATATGAAGTCATTTCCTTTTTAAATTATTGAATTGTTTCTTATAATAATTTTTTTTTATTAAACTATTTTCTAACTACTTTTTCAATTAAAAATTAAATAAATAAATTGTTAGTTTAAACTTTATGGGCTGATCTATAACTAAAATAATAAGTCTATTTCTCACAATTATTTATTTCCCACCTAATCTTTAAAGTCTTTTATTTTAAAATTTTAATATTTCTAATTCTTTTTAAACAAGGCATTAAATTAAAATCTAAAGGTAAAGAAAAATGGAAGTGATTACAGATCATATAATTAATTTTATAATAATTTAATTAATCTTGTTGTGGACCACTAAGTATTTGACCATTAAAATGCTATGAAAGGTGGGTACAATATTTTTTAAATGATAAAATATAAAATTTTATAAATTATAAATTATATGTTTATTGAATTTGAATGATAATAATTTTTATATGTAGAAAGGTAATTATTAATTTAATTTTTATGTTTTTAAATGAGTCTAATTATATTTAATATGAATCTCATATATAGATGATAATAACTTTAAAATTATAAAATAAATATTTTACTTTAAAATTATAAACTAAATATTTCTATTAAAAAATAAATAACTTTTATCAGATAGAATAAAAATAGGAAAAATAATATTAACAAAATTATAAAATGTATATTTATATTTATTAAAATAAATAAAAATTAAAATAATTAGACTATCTTTAATTTTTCTCAAAAAAAAAAAAAAGGGTAAAGAAAAGGAGAGAAAGCTATTAAGGTTTTTAAATTGGAACCGACAAAGACAATTGTGTGGTGCTTTTTGTGAGATAAGTTTAAAAAACAGAAGAAAATATATTAAAATAAACAATTATTGAATTTCTTGAGCATTTTATAAAATAAAAAATACATATGGTGATGAATTCAATGTATATATTAATTATTAATTTCTCTCATTTATTTATTAATTGATTATGTAATGGGAATAATAATTAAAAAATCCTCAAATTTTTATATATTTACCACTTGAACATGGTGGTGCTCATTGCAAGTCTATTTCAAAAAATGGAATCTTGGGAAGTTGGAATTAAAATTATTTTATATTAAAAAAGAAAATTAATTAACAAGTTTTTATGGCTTTTTGCACTTGACAATTGCATTTTCTTAATTGCCGGCTATTAATTAATTAATTAATATTAATGCTTAATATAAAATGCATTTTTACTTTAATAACAGTTATAAAATATAAATTTTTTTAACGATAATTATCTAGTTTGTTGAATTTATTAATTTCTTTTTTTATTTATGCTATTTTTTATTTTTATTAATTTTAATATTTATTGAGGAATTCAAAACTTAAAAGAAATTACTAGCAGTCTAGTAAGAAAAAATCTTACCTAAATTACATGAAATTTTTTATCATAAAAATGTAATAAGCTTGGGATTTTAGCAAGAGGGTCAAGATTTGTTGAAATAATAGTCAAATGAGTTGTTGATTAAATCTAGGTTAGATCTTGATGTGGGTTGGCCTTCTTGACTCTAAATAAAAATATAGAGAGAAAGAGATTGAAGAATGGTTGTATGAGCAAAGAGTTAAAGCAAGAAATTAGTATTTGTTAGGGTTTTGGAGGATTAGTAATTAAGATTCATTATTTGGTATATTTCTATAAACATAAAGTGGTCTCTATCTATTTACTAATTGTATCCTTTTTATAGCTTCTCATCATCAAAGTCATTTTTTGAGAGAAAACTCCATTTTCCAGCTTTATTTTCTTTTTCTTTTTCTTTTGGTTTGAAGATTGAAAAGAAAAGGGAAACATTAGAGGAGTCAAAGAAACTAAATTGTCCCCACTATCCTTGAAATAAGATTGACTGGTTCTTGAATGAGAATCAAACAAATCAAGTAAAGAATAAAGTTTCCATCATCTCTTATCCAATCATCAATTATATTTTGGGTTTTTTTTATAGAATTTATAAGTTCTGTCTTTATAGCCCACTACCCTCCTTCTTCTACTTGTATTATTGGAAATGGGTAAATCTCCAATTCTCCATAACTCACTATTGACACACACACACATATATATATATTATATCTATATGGAGAGAGAGTAACATTTAAAGAGGATTTATAAAATTCTAGTTTTTTATTTTATAAAATTATAAGATTTTCTTAGAAAATAACTTAATACAATATTAAATTTTTATAGCATCTCATCACCAAAATTTAAATAAATAAATTATATAATTAATTAAATCAATTGTGCATCCCTAAAATTCTAAAGAATTAAAAAAAAAAGTTATATATTTTTAGAAATTTTAATAATTTTGATTTTTTCATTCTTAAACTTTTTAAAAATAATTTATATCTTCTTTTTAAAAAGTTAAGAGATTAAATTTATTACTAAATTGAGTCATTATACTTTAAAATGTAAAAGAAAAAAGTTTGCTAGTTTTCCATTTTATTGTCATCATTTTTCTTATTATCTACCAAAATCATCACTAAAATTTTTGATTTAAAGTTTTATAAAATTAGGGAAATGTTATGAAACTTTTTTCGAAGTTTCTCAAAATTATGGTGATATCATTCAGTATAAAGCAGCAAAAGGCTTAAACCCCGTGTCTGTTTGGACTTGTTTTTACAGTTCCCAAGCTATAAGCTTATAATATTATGTTAGAACTTGGGGCTTTTTCCCAAGCAATAGGCAATTGTAAGTTCATTGTTTACACAAAATTAAAACCATAATTAAGCTCATGAAGCAAAAAGAGTATCTAAACTGGACCAGTGTATTTTTTATCCAATACAAAAGCCCATATATCAAATTCTAATTTTCTTTTGTTGTCAATTCTCATGTAGTTCTTCAAACAATATAGACCTTAATGTAGAAAATTGAAATTAAAAAAATTACCCTCCTTTCTCCATGAATTCATGGTTCATCCATGTTTTTTTTTAGAAATTCTTTAATAAATTTAATTTATCATGTCAGATTATAAACTAATCAATATTAATTTGATATATCAGTATGTTAATTACAATATAAACTCTATAATTTAGATAATTAATTATTATATCCAACTTATAAAATAATTCTTATTGATATATCTAATCATTATTAATTAATTCATAATATAATATAATTCACATATGTTACTAAGATTTTTTTTTTTTTCACGACAACACTTGCTATACTCCCTTATTAGAAACATTGATTTAAACATCAGAATTTCATTCCTTTGGTAATACGTTTTCGATGCTTTTTGAAAATAATTAAATCCCAAAATTTAAGTAATTAAATTTCAAATGGAACTGAATTAGAAAATAAGGTCAAGCAGTTGGATCATTTTCAAGATCAGGAAAGACACTACATATGGCATAATATATTACAAGTAGCAAATTAGTTGCATAATTCCAAGAATCATCTTTTCTACAAAAATTCTTTATTTAATTTCCACAAAGCAACTTTCTTTCTAGCATTAGCAGCATAATTCAACGCTAACATTACTTCCAACTACAAAAGGCCAAAGCCAAAGCATCTATTTGATTCCAATTACTAACAACAAAGAATTTCCATCAATCAATCTCCTGCGTCAATTATTAAGCTAATTAACTAATTAAATAAACTTTTTAATTAAATTTCTTTTTTCCTCTTCTTCAATTAGAAATATCCATTAAAATTGGAACAAAACTGAGATAGCTTCTATGCACATGGTAGTTTTTTTTAACTGTTTGAGAATTAATTAACAAAGAAAAACAATTATATGTTGGTTCAAATTACTGAGAATTTGATATCTGTTAAATAATATTTTGAATTCGAGTCTTGTAAAGACGTAACTTTTTAATTTTAAAAATAATTATAATATTAAAATTCATTGGTCTAACCCTTAATTAAATTGAAAAATGCAAGATTATTTTATGAATGAATACAAAGGTAGTATAACTCTAAAAATTAAATAAGTTGACAACATGAATTGATTTCTCATTTTAACTATCAATGTTTAATTTTTTGAAATTAAGATTTAAGAGATAATTTTTAAATGATACAACTTTGAATTCGTATGAACTCAACCTAGTCTTGATTGATGCATATGGATTGATATCTAACTAAATTGAAAAAAAAAATAAAAAAGGTAATTTGATTTAAAAGTTTGAGTTTAATTGGTTGAACAAAGTCTAACCTTTTGTAGTTCCAATTAAATTACTTACCTAATTATTTGAAAATATATATAGTAAACAATTATTTCAAAATTTGAACATAGAATAATAGTTTCCTTAAAGATATATTTCAAGTCTAAATCCACTAATCAATTAATTTATATAGTTAATTTAAAATTTGAACATAGAATAATTAACATCACATAATTTAATAAGTTACAATTAATTCTAAATGGATGTATGGAATTTTACATGCTATAGAGAGAAGTATCATCCCACTAGCTAGCTAGTGTCCAGTGATTATATTATATGGCATTCCATCAATTAAGAGAACCTAAAATTATAGCAAAAATTAATCAATTTGGAATACATAGGAAATTAAAATGAGAATATCAATTATAGATATAGCAATTAAAAGCCAGATGTGATTAATTATTAGAAATGTAATTAACAGGCTAATTTTTGGGAAACCTAAAGATATATCATTATCTTACACTTATAATCTTATTGTGATTAGTAATTGAATATATATGCACCCGTCTAATATAATAATAATACATAAATAAAAGAAAAAAATTATGCGCATCTTTTGAAAGTTATTTGCTTGTTAAATTTATACTAAAAATGAGGAAAGGAATAATATATATGGAGAAAAGTTAATTTTGATTCTTGAATTAATTGAAAAAAATTATACTATTGCTAATTTTGATTCTAAAGTTAATACTAAGCAAAAGGGCAGATCGATTGAATGATATATATATATTCTTGGTACGGACATATAATAATAATTAGTTTCTAGAATAAGAAAGATTAACTGAAATTACACTAACACAGCACAATTTGTACTTGCAGAAAGACCATAAAGAAGATAGAATAAGAAAGATTAAAAGCATATATATATATATATATTCTTGGTGACAATTACTACTCAATAACAAACTTAGATAATCAAATAATTAACTTTTTATCATCTATCAAATCAGAATTTGGCAAAAAGATCGGCTCCATTCTAATTAGGACTAAGGATAATTAATTAATTAGAGAAATTGCTTTTGAAAGATTCATATATTTCTATATATTTTGGATACCTTTCCTTTCCAATATAGTTTGCACAAGCGGGAAGTTCAAAGCTGTGTGAAACCAGGAAAAGGTCTTTAAAAATCAGATTCTTTCTTACAAAAGAAAATACCTAATACTACGTAACAGACAAGTCTCATTACCAAGTAGTTGCTTTGTTGGATTCTTCAGCAAATTACTAAAATGCTTCCAAAGAATTTTTCTCTTTTTTTTTTCTAATTTATTTTTTCATTTGGATAAAATGGTGTCGAATATATATATATATCTATATAGAAGATTAATTATGATATGTTAGTTAGCGAGAAAAAAAAAAAAAGATTAACCTAGTCTATCATATAAGAATATGAATTATTAATAGTGATTAAGTATTATTAAATAATAATTACCTATGAGATTAATAAAATAATTATAAAGTGTGTATTATAACTAACTCGTTGATATTTATATTATTATTAATTAGTTTACAATTTTATATGGTGAATTAGGTTAACATAAAAATTTATACATTAGCTAGCTATCTCCTACTTGTATTGTATCATTAGTTGGTAGCTAGTCATATTATAAAAAGGGATAGAGGTTATAAGGTTTGGCTTGATCTGTGTCACTGAGCAGGGATAATATTACAATGTTATTAGGACAACAAAAAAGACTATCTAGCGCATATATATAGTTCTTGATTGCCATTTATTTTTTCCTTGTTGTACACAAAGAATATTTATATAATAGTGTGAAGAACAATGGGGTTTGATCAAAAGCATTGCTTTGGATGTTAAAGGCACATGGGGATGGATGGGGTGAGAAGGGTATATATAGTTTTAAGCATACTTAAAGGTTAGGAAAAGCCAACTCATGTCTAGGTAGGAGATAACTCTGAAAAATCTCTATGGAACAAATGCTCATATTGTTATTAATAAGGATTACTATAATTATATAATTATAAACTTGCTATAATAATGCATGCTAGTAACATATATATATATAGTTAGTCATTATGTATCGTAATTAGCTATTAGTATTTAATAATAGTGAAACGGCACTTTTAATTCTTTCTGCAAATGGGATACAAACATTAGATTCGAAATGTAGTTACTTTGAGATGAAGATACCTTTAACTTTCTGCAATTCGTCCAATGAGAATGAACCACACTCGAGTCCTACATGTTTAAAGAGGATATTTGTTAATTCAGTTTATTTGCAAGCATTGCAATTCAATTCCTTTCTGTTTCACAACCCAATTGTTAAAATAGATTTGGTAAAATAACTTTTGAAATAATGAGATTTTAAATAAATTATGCATGATAATTTAAAAATTAAAAATTAAATTATCATACACTAAAAATAAAGCTATATGTATATATAAAAGAGGTATTGAGTTTTTGTTTCCAGTAAATGAGAGAGCAGAGGAAAAAGCAAAGAAACAAGTTTACGAAAAGCAGAGCCAAATATAATAATATTAATTGATTACAGATATCACGTGACTGTCTTTAATCTATTTCGATTGCCAGCTCAGCCACCTCACCTTAACTTGTTAAAAATTAAAACTGTCGTCTTCAGCTTCAACCCCACGCGGTTAGGGTTAAATCTGCAAAAGCTAAAACTCTTGAATGAATAATATAAGAAGAAATGGAAGGAGATGAATCCAAAGCTGCAACAAGTAGTTTATGGATTGAATGTCGGAAGCTGTGTTGTTTTCCTTGGACATATAAAAACATGGCCGTCTCTCTTTTCTTTTTAAATATTTCACTCTTTGACCACTTTCTATTTAAATCTCAACCCCATAATACACAACTATAATAAATATTCGTTTGGCACAATTTATGAAAAGAAAAAAAAAATTTTTTTTTAGTGAAAAACTGATTTTGATTCACTTTATAATATTTGATAAATAACAAAATTAATAAAAATAATTATCTGAATAGCTAAAATTTAACATAAGTTAGAAATTGAAATTTTTCAAAATAGCTGAATTTTAAATTAAACGCATCGCTGATTTTAAAAAATTAATAGACAAAAATACCCTTATGAGTTTATAAATAATTTTTAAATTATATTTTACCAAACACAAATATACAATTAATTACTTTTAAAAATATTACTTTTAGAAATAAAATTTTTTTCCATATAAAAAATTATTTTCATAAACTATATTAAATTAGGCCTAAGTTATTCTTAATTAATTAATCAATTATTACTAATAATGGAACAAATTATAGAAATGGCAATGAGGTTTAGGACGGTAGTCGGCGCATGCCATCCAACTCTACGCGTTAACAACATAATACTTCATTTTTCAACACACCTAAATTATATTTTTTCTTCAAAATTTTTTTCCCCCTCCGATAGAATTAATTTTCTAATTTCATTTCTATCCATAAGCATAACCAATTTTGCAATTGGATTCCTTTTTGCTGGATTCCATATTTCAATTCTCTCTAGAAGAGAAGAGGGTTGGGATATATTTAAATAAGAATGATATAAATAAAGAATAATAAGTCAACCATTAAAACTAATATATTAAGTGGTCGTTATGTACAAATATGAGCAGCTGTATATCAAGGCATTGTTTTCAAATCTACCAAATTTTCTTCTCTTCCAGCCAGCAACAATCCTATATTCATCACAAATCCTCCAGCACCAACCTTTTCTTTCCTATTCATCTGTTTTTCCTTGTAATTTTCTCATTTCTAGATCTTTTCTTCAAACCCAAGCATCGCTTTTTTAAAAGTATATTTATAATATGGTGGAGCAGCCCTCCAACGTGTGTCTGCTATCTATATTCAACCAACCAAACCCAAACTATAACCAACTACTACTTACCACTACTATCACCCACATACCCACCTTTTCCATATGTACGCAACATAATCCCAAGCCTCAAGCAAAGAATATGCCCACCTAAAATGAACTTTGATCAACAAATCTTCTTCCTTTAACACCCATTTTGTCTTTTGATGTTCCACTTCAAGAATATGATCTAATCAATCCCAAATTGTACAGATTCTTTCTCACTAGGCTTCCAAGTGATAATAACACTGCCCCAGCAACTCCTACACTTTGCTCTTCCCTTTCTGCCTCTTCATGGTATATCAATGGTGGCAATTCCTTCACTTTTAAATTACTCCGTCCAATTTTTTGTTGAACAGAATCAATTATTTTAGGATCTGCAGGGTTACCAATTGCATCAGTTACGTAGAATACATTTACAGCCATTTCGCTTGTGGTGGATATCTCAGCTCTTGTCACATTAAGACCATTCTCTCTAAATGTTCTTGTCACATCTGCTAAAAGACCTTGTCTATCTGGAGAGCATAATTCTAGCCTTACACCCTGTTAATACAAAATATTCCCTTTAACATCTGCAAGATATGCTTAACATGTGCATAATTGAGCTAAGAAAATGAATTTGGAATTCAAGAATTACCTCCGATGCTCTCCTCTCAACTGCAGCTTGCAAGCACTGAATCACCCGCTGCCTTTCTGGCTCTGAACTAATTGGGGTTCCGTCTTTGTGTTTGATGCAGAATTCCTGGAAAAAAAATAGCACAAAGAAGTCAATAACTGAACAACCACAAAAACAAAATTTACTATTTTCATCAACATAAATCAAATTAAGATAATTCACAACCGCATACCAGATATGCTCTGTTCCCTGCTGTATTGATTGTGGCATGAAATACAACATATTCCATGTCTGTCAAGGTGCAAACAACATCAAACAGAAGTTTCATTCTGTCTTTGCATTGAACATTAACAACCGAATAACCTCTCTCTACCCAATTCTGTACAGTCACCACTGGAGAATCAGCACTAAGCCTCAAAATAGGCTCTCTCTCATAGTCCCTATCAGCAAACATCATTTGATGCAGTCTTCTTTCTGTATGTGTGACCCCCATAGATACTGATGTTTTTGCACTCCTAATGTCATTATCCCCCTTAAGAACATTCCTCAAACGAGCCTCAATTCTATCAATTTGTTGCGAGTCCTCAATTGGGGATCCTGAATTACAATCTTTAACATGAATTAGCGAAGCAATTCGGCCATTGTGAGTCCAAACTTTGGCCTTTACAACATCACATTGCAAGTCAGATAACACTGCAAAGACCTCTGAGAGAAGGCCAACTCGGTCTGTACCAGTTAGTTCTAATGCTGTTAAACCGTTTAAATCGTGGGTTCTGCCATTATGAATGGTACCAAGTGACTGCAAAATCCAAAGCATGAAAGAATATAACTTACCGGAAAAAGAAACATTTGCTATAATTACATAGAATAATGAAAAAACTTGCAATTAAGTATAATAAATACCTGCTCAATGTAGTTAATAACGCTCTCATCTGTTAATTTATTTCCATTTAGATCAGTCACATGAAATACTGTAGAACAGAGAAAAAAACAAAACCCAGAAAAAATTGTTAAACAGAACACACAAGAAACTCTGCTTTTTCAATTCAAAGAAATAAGAAAGAGCGAACAGACGAAAGTTAGCAAGTAAAAAAAAAAAGTTGAGGTTTTCAGTGAATTTCTTACCATCCATGAACCACCTTCCATCTGAAGAAATATAAGCTTTTTTAAATGAAAGGTTCAGATCTGTGAGAACCCTAACAGCCTCAAGCAAAATTCCATGTTTCCTGGCACTGTCAACCTGCAAGACCAAGCAAAGGGGCGATGTTAAGTCAATATTTTGGGAAAATTAAATATGTTTAGTCAATTATTTTGATAATTTATTGAACTCTGATTTGAGGATATTTTGTGGTTGTGAAAGGGTTACCTTGACAACAGTCGCAGTGGGGCAAACGGCATTGTCGATGACGACCCTGTAAAAGCAGAGAAAGGTCAAGTCAGAGGAATTACTTTTAGACGGGAATTTGAATTCAAAATCTAAAAGAATGAATGATCTAGAAATTTATCTTTGTTTTTCCATAGAAAACAAACAAATTTGAAATATTTATCAGAGATTGTTGAAAACGGAAAAGTCCTAACAAGTGAGATTTGTAAGCTTCTGGAAAATAAAAGAAAGTCAAAAAATTAATTAAAAAATTAATAATTTGTAAATTTTAAGTTAATTAAGTTTATAGTTATGAATAACAGAGTTGATTTTATGCAAAATTTAAAAAACGGAAGCGTATTAAAAGAGGAGATCTGAATCCACCAAATATCTGAAGTGGGTTGGATAAATTTTTTCAGGGTAACGAAAAGCAAAGGTTTCGGTGTCAGAAATTTCATATTCCAGGAAAATTTCTCAAACCCATAAATTTACAGGGTGAGAAAGGGCAAAAAATAGAAATAATCATTGTTAATCACCATTGAAAAGATGAAACCCGAACCAGGAATGAGATGAATGTGGCAAAAGAAAGTGAATCAAAAATTCAAAATAAAAACTAACCTGGGAGTGGTCATCCTATAAACAAGCTTTTCATACTCATCCAAACAAGCACTCCACTCCATTTCTATAGCTTCAGTTGAGTATGAAATTTCGCTTGGCTTTTGTGGTTCTGTGGATATCTCGTCCTTTCCTTCAATTTGAACTTTCAAAACCAGAAAATCAGAACCAGACCGTATTAAAAAACAGAGTGTCCCTCTATTTCTCTTTTTAAACCAAAAGAAATCGGAATAGCCCACAAAAACTTGAATAAACGACGAGATATTCAGAGACCGAGCAAGGCAAAACACAGAGAAAAGCCAAGAAAATTAAGATCTCTTCAAGCTGTTATCAAACAAAGCCAAATGCCAGATTTTCTCAAAATTCTCCCTTCTCTTTCTGCCTAGTCCAAATCGTCATTAACTCTCTCTCTCTGTCTTTCTCAAACGCATAAGCACGTCTTGTTCTTAAGTCTCTCTCTCCCTGCCTATTGCCTTCCCCTTTATATATTTCCCAATATTATTTTTCCTATATAAGATGTTTTATTTATTTTCTTTTTTTAATTTAATTTAATAAAACAAAAATTGAAACCAAACCTCGCCTGTAAGTAAAGACGGGTCCCATGGCGTGAGTAACGTCTCCCCGTAGAGTCTTCTCTCTTCTCTGTCCTTTGGCCTCCTTCAGTTAAGGTCAACCAAAACGTGTTGCCACATGTCAATCGATCCCCAATCAAGGTTGTTCAAAAGTCCAGCTCGGATTCCACGTGTATATTTTATATGTCCTTTGAGCCGAGAAATTATATATTATAAATTTAATTTCATTTATTGGAATGATAATCTAGTTAGGAATATTTAATAGAGTAATTATTATATATATGATTAGTGTAAAAATATCATCATTAATATACATATTGTTATAAATAATTTATTATTATATATATAATTTATTGATTAAAATAAATTTTATTATAATTAAAAATTTTAAATTAATTAATTAAATAATATTATTTTTTTTAACTAGAGACAGTGAAATTTTTTTTAATTAATTAATTAATTAAATAATATAAATTTTTTTAATTGACGACGTGTATATTAATAGTCAATAATTTAAAATATTTATTCAATCAATTAAATATTAGTGTTATATTACGACAGTTGGAAAAAATTATTTTTCTTGTTTTACTCTCTTTCTCACTAATTATTTTTTTTTTTCATTTTTTTAGTTAATAACAAAAAAAATAAAAAATTTAAAAATATTACAGTTGGATTGATTAGTTTTTTAACTGTGTAAGTTTCTATATCTACGTATCACGATGCATATCAAAGTGAGAATTGATAGATTATAGATCCATTGAACTAAAAGGCATTAATTGCAAAGATCTGAAATCCAATTTCTTTCATATTTGAATTAGAGTTTGTGAAAATTATTCCAAGTTTTGTTGGTTTGCCCAACTTATTTACTTGTAAGCAAAAATTTGTCCTTGAGTTTGGGTGGCACCACAATCAATTATGTTAGTATACATAGACCAATTTTTAAAATTCTTATTTTTTTTATTTTCATTGAAAGAAAAAAATAAAGCAAGTGTTTAAAAATAATTATTTTTAAATTTATGATAGAAATTTAATTAATTCAATTTTTTTAAAATTTTAATTACCAATTACTTTGTGTAAAATAGATTATGACAATCTAATTAAATTGCCAAACATCCTTGAAGTAATTAGAGAGATCATGACAAGTAAAAAAAAATTATTTTTTTAATTTTTATTTAAAAAAATTATCATAATTCAAATAGAATGTCGTTTCAATTAAAATTCTTTGTAGTCAATTATTCTTAGCGTGCGTTGGATTCAATGGGTATAGGGGGTGATCAAACAGGAAGCGTCATTCCACGTGGCTTTTACCCTTCGAGGTGGCTTGGTTATTAAGTTCAGATTTGCGACTCGGATTTATGACGTATGCACGTGACAACAGCTCACACGTCTTTTATCGGCTTTTCCCGTCAGTTTTTCGCTGGTTCTTTTTATTTCTCGGTGTCCTTGATATTTATAATAACTATTTTTTTCCACTTTTACCTCTGGCTTCATTCTCTAAAATTTTAGGACTTATGAGGTTAATTTAGTAATTTTATTTTCACAACATAGAAATTATCGGAGTCCTCGTTGCTTTTACCTGCGCCGGAGAAAAAAATAATCGTAACTTTTCCCAAAGGTTGAAATTGGGGTTGAGGTCTCATGTGGTCAATTTTTGCTACTTAAAAAATTTTAAAAAAATTATATTTTGATAGTGTTTGATGTAATGAATTTATTGATATATTTTTCATTCTAAACAAAAATCATTTGGACGATTACAAATGTATTAGAAATGCGTTAAATTTAGATCGTTAAATATAATATATAAAATTTCTAATATACTTTTAGCAGTCCAAATGATTTTTGTTTAAAATAAAAAATACATCAATAGATTCATAACATCAAACACTATCAAAATATAATTTTTTTAAAATTTTTTAAAATTTTTTAAATAATAAAAATTGATCATATAAAAAATTACTGTGTAAAAAAACAAAGCAGCCCCAACTCTTGAAATTGCTTGCATTGTTATTATTGTCTTTACCAATATAATAATAGCCTAAAAATTTTATTTTTGGATTTTCTCTTGATTTTAGTTAAATCATATTTTAATTTCTTTACTTTTTAATTTTATTAAAATTAAATATAATTTATTAATGATAAAAATGTTTGAAATAGTACGAGGGCAAATTGGTCATTTCAAAAAAACCCAACTGTCTCACGTGGTCGCATTTAATTGGTCGAGAGCATGAAACGGCGCGCATGACGAAGGCATAGTCGTAGAGGCACGCTTTAGGACTTTATTGTGCCTCTCAATGGGCGCCCCCTCAGAAGAGTGAGCTTTTATATTGTTAAATTTATGAGTAATGTCAACTTGAAATCCACAAGGCCTACAATAGCGTGGGCCCTACAGTTCTGACAACCACGTGCAGGCGTCTCAGAAAACTCGTTTGCCGATTAGTCCGCTGTCACTGGCTACCGACTCCTTCGGTGGCACCTCACTTAAACATTTTATAAATAACAGTAACAACTAACGAAAGCAAACTATTACTCTCCATTGCACTTGACGATCGTTACAGTTTACCTACATTATAATTAAGCGCGGCATATTTTACATCTAACTTGTTCGTAACAAGTAACTGTTAATTAACAGAGATAATTAATTATCTCTTAACTTGCAAAAGTGACAGGCGGTTTAAAAACTATAAAATTGGTTTGGGGCTCATATAACACCATAAATACAATGATTTATTTTATATATTTGATAAGTAATAAAATATTTTAATAAATATAATTTTTTATTTAATTAAAAAAATTATTACTCTTATTTAGTTCATTTATTTATATACTTAATGTAAATAAAAAAATTTCATATTCACTAAAAGATAATGATTTTTGGGCGGTTTTTTCGAACTAGCCATGGTTTAAATTTGTCCATTATTTTGGCGGGAAGAGGGTGGTGTTCCCGCCCAAATCGGACGGCGGTGACTGGGGGAGGGACCAAGCCATCACAAGGAAATATCCACATCGATAAATGTACCTACTTTTTCGGTTTTTTGACGTGGGGACTACGTTGGTCGGAGGGAGATTGTGTGTGCGGACGTGTAAATTTCTCGAGCGATTAAATTCGAGATGTTTAACTAATTAAAATAATGGGCCAACAACAGTGTATTGGCTTTTTGCAGTGTCGAAAGGGTCTAGTACACGGTGGATGAAAAGACATGATGACACGTGGATGACAACAGACGTCGGTAACTGGGTCCGGATTGCAATAAAACCTTTTAAATATTTTAATTTTGGTAATCCGCCGTTTCTTGAAGGAACTTTGCTTTTTTGACCGTTAAAAGGCTACTGGCGCCAAATTCGAAACCGCATTCACATTTAGAAACCAGAATGGTTACACCGCGGAAGTGTCAATGGGGCTCAGATTCTATACAGCGGCGCCGCATATCTCTCCGTGAGACACTCCAGGCATGTTTTCATCTAATAACTTGATTAAACATGGTAAGGTAATTATTTAATTTAATTAATCCTCAAAATCTGAGTTTGATTTTGGCTGTGAATTTGGACTTGTTTCCGAATTTTTATAATTTATAATCATGAAGGTAAGTTCGTGGTTTTGTTTGTGTAAAATGCAGTACATTTTCTCCACGTTTTATATATGGGTCCCATTATAAGGATGACTAGGTATCACAAGATTTGCTGGATCAGAAGATCTTGGCCGTCGAATTAGGTTACTCTATTTTAAGAATTCTGCACAGGGTTAGTCAAAGTCGATGCATATATATATATATATTTTAATTCACTAACTGACACTTAATAAAAATTTAATAGGATAAAAATTCAAATATTAAGCCTTCCACGATGATTTTTTTTTTTTATATAAAAAATGCATGTGAAATTGTTAATTAATGTGAGAAAAAAAAACAAAGAAAAACTCTCGTGGCTTGGGCGTGCAGGTAGAGCAGTACTAGTCCACAATCCTCCTAATACTTGCGCACCCAGATTTAACATTATGGTGAAGTGTATATTTTTCTTTAAAAACATACCAATGATTTAGATGGACACTATTCTTTTTATTATATTCTATATATATTTTTAAAAATTATATATATATATATTTGGACTTCATCCAATTAATTAAAAGTCTATTGATCAACCAAATTTTTTTTATACCTCTACTATATAAACCTAAAAGCATGTCAATAGTTTTTTCTCAATTAGAACAAAAAGGCATTTATCTTACATATTACTTAATTTTACATTCAACCCAAAGCAATGTAGCATTATAATTAAATATTTTGATTTGATTACTTAATTTTTTCTCTGACTTGTTTACTATTATATATTGAAAAGAAGATGTTAAGAAATTAGTATAAAAATTTCACTTACTGTAAAATAATATAATTTAATGAGATATATTATATAAATTCTTTTTATTATTTAAAATTTAATCCCATGTTATCTTATTCTGTATTTGTCTCAATTATACTGAATAATAAATATAGGTTCGAATTTCCCTCTCAGTACCATGTACCTTATATATATACACATCAATTTTCATAAAATATGATGAATTTGAATTTTCAATTTTTAGGGAAATATTTTTTGTAATGTTATATTTTTAAAATGGGAAAAAAAAAAAACAATTTAATGTGTTAGTACCTCAATTTGAATTATTCTTGTAATACATTTTAAGCAATTAAATATTAAATGCGATAAATATATTTTTATTATGAGGCACCACCAAGAGTGCATTTAACATGTAGTATATAGTTATTTTTTTTTTCTTGATTAAAATGTAAAATGTATGTAATGAAGACCTATAATGTAAGATATGAAGCCCACGTAGATTGCTAAAAACCTAAGCACATGGGGCAGCAATCAAGTCTTTGGTGTAGAAACACCAAATCATTGACCAATGAAACATTGTTGACTGTTGATTATAAAATGATTACTAATTAACTATCCTTTTGTTATTATTAATATAAAAAAAATATATATTCTCGAAGCTTTTCCGTCTGGCCAATTAGATTAAGAAGCAAAGCACCGTCAGATGGAAATCGGATGGCAATTATAATTACCACTTGAAAAGAAGCATAAAACGTATGCAGAAAGCAAAGTGTGTTTGGCCTCTGGCCATGGCTTGCCTTCCAAGTTTGGTTTCTAACTGCTATGTCTTATAACAAGGCACAAATGGATTTGACTTCATCACTCACCCACTTCTTAATTAATTCAGAAAATTTGATTGCATTGGCTTATTCTATTTTTGTTTTTAAATCCTATCCAAATTCTATTAAATCATAAGACCAGGCTATTAATGTTATATAAGTCAATACTATAAGTCTAAGCCTGTTTATATGGGGTTGCTTCAAATTTAGGTTCAATATAATTTTGTGCCCAACTGCTATTTTTAGGCCGATATTAACAATGTGTCATACAATTTTTTGTCCTTGAAAAAATGAAGGTTGCACCTCTTTACATCCAATCACTAGAGGCAGTTAAAACAATCTAGAAGTCTTGAAGATGTCAAAGAGTCGTGTCTTTTCATCTTCCTAAAAAAAACTAATAAATTGAAATTTTCATACACTTTTACTTTTACTTTTGCTTTGTGTTAACTAATTTCTATTTTTCTTTCTACATTTTTCTATTGTCTTTCTAGAAATTGTATGTCAAGTTCTCCAAGAGTTCTATTCAAATTTTCATATGAAATTTTCAGTGTTTAAATACCATGACTCCAACTATGGACGTAACTTTAGATTCAATACCATGACTAGCCCTTTTTTTTTTTTTACTTAGTCGTCTTTCTAAAATTCCCTATCAGGTGAAACTATGGATGCTTCCTTAGAAGTGGACGTAGTTGAACTTGACATTTCTTTTGGTAAAAATAATTACAATTATAGCAATTTCGTGGGTCTTAACCGAAAGCTAGATATTGATCAGAACTTTCAGGAATGCATAACTTTTCTTTTATATTGATTATGTAAATTTATTTTCTGCATAGTTTCGTCAAAGCACTCAAGGAACATTATATTCTTAGTTTTACTGTGTACAAACAAGCAATAAATAATAAGTAAGAGTTATAATTTAAGTTTTTTATTTATTTATTTTAACTTGTAATGTCAAACTTATAAGTTTCGTAATAATTTGTATTAGATATTGTATAGAAAATTAATGCATTTCAGAAGTATTTGTAACAATTCTATCACTATTTGTTACATTTTATGTTTTTGAAAAATCGAATATTTGAAATTCTCTGAATGAATTGTGTCGAAACTAATAATACAATACGGTATTTTTATCAAATAAGTCTAAACCAATTCTTAAATAATCATATATCCTTAAATTTTCTGTTCAACACGAAAATTTTTAAATATATGATTTTATCTAAATTACGTTCACCCTTAATTTTAATGATGGTTTGGCAATTAATGAAGTGTGAACTAATGATTAAGGTAAATTGATCATAAGTTGAAAATAATTATAAGAGGCAAATTGATCATTTCTCTTTTTTGATTAGATCCATACATATTTAACATTTATTCCATATGCATATCATGTATAGGCACTCATAACTAAATTTCATTATCAAGGATGAAATTTCATCAAAAAAAATTCATAATAATGTGCATAGTAATTTCCATGTGCTTGTTTATAGAAAAAGATTTTTTTTTTTTTTAATATTTTAATGGTATCTTTGTGGTTAACAATAATTTTCAAATCAGGATTTAGCAATAGAGAAATAGAGAGATGGATGTGGACTGGAAGATGAAGGGAGTTGTTATATCAAGTCAGCCAGCTAGAGAAACGGTAGTTGGAAGGGCAATGCCATTCCATTTCTACCGTCATAAAGACTACTCCTAAATTATCATTTGAAAATGCTGAAATTTGAAGTGATATATCAAGAAAATGACTTTCTTTGTCTCTTAATCTCTATATATTGACATTTGAGTTTATTAATTATTAACATGGCCATAACGGGCCTTTTAGCTTCCCCCTTGAGAAGATATCATATCCTATTGGACCATTCTCTAACATCTCTTAGAAAATAAATAATCTCAAATTGAAACTTTGTAATCATTAAAATTGATACTTTTAACAAGTCCAACATGTATTAATTAAAGGAAATTAAACAATAATAAAATTAATTAACCAAAAACCCATTTGTTTTGTATGAAAGTGACAATTGATCTGTTGCTCAAAATTATTATTATTTAAAATTGAAAAGGGGTTGCAATTAGGTTGTTCTTGAAAAAGTCATGATCCTTGTGGTGATTGAAAATGGCTTCAGTTTTCAGTGAATGACATTATCTAGATAATCCTGTGAGTAAAGCCTAAGAAAAGATCAATGCTATATATATATATATATATACTGTGTGGTCCTTTCAGCTTTTTATTACCTTGTATCAATGGCAAAACCTAATATAGCAATGAGATCAGGCATGATTAATTAGAAGTTCAATCAATAAAGTTTAGTACCTTGCCAATTTTCTAATATTCAATCAAGTGCGTGAATCTCTGTACCATGTACTATGTTATTTATTTATTGAAAGTTCAATAATCCTCTAAATTTCCTTATTCTGTTAAAATTTATTTTTTGGTCAGTAAAAATATAATCAAAATTTATGAATTATTTAAAATTCATCAATTTCTTTATTTTTACGATTTTTAAAATTTCATGTTGAAAATTTTTCATTTTAATGAATGAAAAATTTTATAGATTATATTTTTATTAAAAAAATACCATTAAAATTCATAAATTTTATCTTTATCCCAAATAAGTGAAATTTAATAAATTTGTGAAATAAAAAAATTTTGATTTTTATTTTGAAATAAAAAATTTTGATTTTTAATTCTATATATTTTGACAAATTCTATGAATTTCAAATTTTTTAATTCAAACATAGTCTTAATTTATATTGCAGTATAAATTAAAATTTTGAGAAATTGAATTATAAATATGTGCTTATAATATTTGATATATATATATATATATATATAATTGATTTAAAATTAATAATTCAAACGTGAAAATTTATTTTTAAATTTATTTTTATAAAACTCATCTATTTATCAAATGAAATTTATATTCATTTATTCCATAGATGTAATTGAAATTTTCTTTTCCTTCTTAATTTCATATATCACTTTTATCTTCTTTTTTTGATCAATAACTCCTCCTTTCTCTTTCAAATTTAGGGCCCTAATTTTGTTTCCATTGATTTGGATATTTTGCATGGTTGGAGTTGGAGATTTCATCTGCTAAATTCCTTCGAAGCTTTAATTGCTCTGTGCCAGCAAATCAAAGATATTTTATTATCGAGTTTTTAATTCAGTTATACTGAAATTATTTCTAAAATTAAATGATTTTAAGTTAGAATTTAGTTAGATTCAAATTTAATAAATTACATATAGTTATATTTTATCACATTAATAAATTTGACTCCATAAGTTAGAGTCATTTTCACAATATTAAAATTATAAATTAGAGTATGATTGAAATTTAATTAATAAAAAAATTATTTTATTACATTCAAATTTATTTTTATAAAATTAATGAATTTTTAATTTAATAATATTATATTATTATTATTATTATTATATCGTTATACTATATTTTAGTGTGTAATATTATATTATTATTACCATAGCAAAATCTTGAGTTTTCCTCGAATTAAAGTGAAATTTACTAAAATGTACATTTTTGAAAGTGCAGGAAAATGAGGTATTATTCTCGTCATGCTTTCGATAGCTACTAGAACTTAGAATTAATCTAAGGGATGAAGAAAATTATGATTACACATGCTTTGACCTTGTATTATTATAGCACCATCCAATCATCTGGACATCTGCAACTGTCGAACATTAATATTTTATGACTGAAATTTTCTTGTACCCTAATGACTGGACAAAGCTCATTAACTGGACATGAAAAAATAACTTTGTAGTTCAAAGCAGTTGAGTTTAGGTACAAAAATCAAAAGTAGCAACATTTTGATAAGATTTTGGTCAAAATCCAACAACAATTGGAATTTTATAGAGACAACAATTAACCTAAGTCGGTGAAAATTAGCGCCCTTGTGTCTGCTTTCCCTTTTCTCTACTTCCCACATCATTAGGAACCCTTCTCCAGGTTCAAACTTCTCACCTCCAATATAAGAAATCATGCATTTTGTAACAATTAAAATGATCATAAAAATTTAAAAATTATCACAAAAAATTTATAGTCACAATAAAAAATTATCACGATATTGTCACCTAAAATTCTATGACTAAAAAGTAATCATAATTTGTGATAATAAAAATTATGATAAATAATATATTATTTATTATAACAAAAATATCATCACAGAAAATAATTTTAGTGATAAGTAGTGTTGTAACTATAAATTTATAATCTGTCACCTAAATTGTAATGTTGTCACAAATAAATGAATACACACATTAAAATATCATGATAATTTCAATAATTGTCACAAATAATATAATTAGTGACAATAATAATTGTTATAAAAATGTAATGTTTCAGTTAATAACAACAAAAATTGTCACAAAATTATAACAAGTGACAACATTAATTGCCACTAATTTTATAATTCATCTCGAATAATATTAATAGTGACAACAATTATCATTACAAAAAAATTTGTCACAAATATAATTATCATAAATATGAATAGAATCATCACCAATACTATAATTTGTGATAAAATTTATTGTCACTAATAATAATACTTGTAACAAAAAAAATATAAAAAAGCTCTAAAATGAATATTAAGCACCATTATTTCAAAATTCATCAAATAAATATAATCATCAATTAAAATAGAAATCATGTATGATAATGATAACAATAAAATTTTACAGAATATAAAAATCCAAATCTTTTTGCATTTACAGTAATAAACAATAAATTAGATAACATTACATTTTTATTTGAGTACTAATTACTAATAAAACTTAAATACAAATCTAATATGTCTTCACAATAAAGCACATTTGACTTGTAAATTCAACCTCTTGAATAACTTTTAAAAATTTTTCATATACCTGCAAATTGACAAATACAAAATTATAAAAAAAAAATTAGTGATAGATTATTAATAGGAATATTGCAAATAATAGGAATATGTGAGCACTACATAACTATGTTCAATTATCATAGGAGATCAACATTTGGACATGCATAACGTTGGAGAAGTGAGTAAAGTCAGTTGCTATCAGACATCATAAAACTTGTGCACTGAAAAAATAATTTATTGTAAAATGCTTACAAGTTTGAATGTTAGCACCAGATATCTTCCCTAATGTGGTGAAATGAATTCCAATCAACTTTCCCTGCAAAACGTGTAAAGCAAAGTGTAAAAGCGGCAAAACCTAGAAAAACTTATCCAGTGAAGTACAAAAAGCAACAGTAACTCACAGATCTACTGGAGTTTCAATTCCTGGATGTTTTTGCATTTTCAAATGCTTCAAGTACATTGTTGGTTTGAGGAATTTCATACTCTATACCAGTACCGCCACCAAGAGTAGTCAAGTACTACATCGCATGTTTTGTTGTTTCAGTTTTCCCAACTCTACTTTCTCCACTGTAGGACAACATACAAAAGTTGAGAAAATCTATAGCAACACAAGTATCCCAATTGTTCATGAAATATAACAAATGAGTTTAAACAATGGTACAATAGAACATAAGGAAAAGAGAACGAGAAGAAGCAAAGCTTCAAAATACTAAAAGAATGAAATGGAAACTAACCTTATGATTAAGGATTGATTTTTTTTCATCTGCAGACCATAACAATAATAACAATAATAAAAAGGAAAATGTGAAAAAGGTTCAGACATAATACTAAGTTCAAATAAAGAAAGAAAAAATAAACAAAGAATTTATTCACCTGTTATTTGTTTTACTTTGTGGAAATAAACACAAGAATAAGTGAAAGAGGAGCTGATGGAAGACATAAATTTAACTAACAAGGACATGGCATAAAGCAATAGGATTCCATTTCACTTACATAAATTGTATCCTGAGAATATCGGTGTTTAAGATTATAAAGAACTGATGGTTCATTCAAATAACTAAGCTTTACAAGATCACCTACCCTCACAAGGATATCTGGATTGGTAGGCAAGGGATTTTATGGGGACACCTTTACAAACTATAAAAATGAAATGACATTATTTACAGGTAAATCCATTGATATAAGTTATTAAAAGAAATCTATAAAGGATTCAGAGATTAAAGAGAGAGATAATGAACTTATATTTCCATGCAGAAGTGAAACTGCTTCATCCCCTGAAGTTGATTGTATATTCCCTAACTCTCATTGCCTATTTGGAAGCTGACACCAAATAGCCACTCTCACGAAGAGTTGACTCTGCTTCCTCAATGTTGCTAGTATCAATCTTTATATTTGTCACCAGCTCGAGTAAAATAGCCATTAACAGAACAGTCCCTAGTTGCCAATGACTTAGATGAAGCAACTATGTCATCTACTCTTAATTGTTCCCTTGGATGAATACACTTTATCATCTTCTAGAGTCTCCTGCTAATTCCAAATCCCCACTTTTTCATCCAATTCTCAAGTCTCTTAATGTTTCATTACACTTGATTCTTCTAAAATAGCATAAGAAATTCAGAAACATAAACAACATAAAGTCTATGCACATATTACTTCCATTTTTATTGGAGGTATAACAAAATGTTAGCACCAAAAATAAATCCTAGCTCAATTAACTAAACAATGGCAGAAAGGAGAAAATATTACAATGAGGGTCCCATGGAGTAACTCAATTACTTTACTAAAAAGGGAGGATAAAGTCTTCGTAGCTCTTAACATATATATAACATATATTTATTTTCTATTTTGTCATTTATTTATTTTTAAATCTCGTGATGTTGGGTTCCATAAATAAAGTTTTAATAAATTGAAAATACCTACACATAATAATAAAATAAATTCTCGATTTCTAAAATTTATGGCCTATTTATAATACAATGAATCTTATTAAGACATTCCATTTATACTTTCAAGAAATGTTAACATATATAACTATATTATCATTAACTTTTGTTTGAAAAATTTAATTTACAAAATTTCCATTTAAAATAGTCTCCGTTTACATTCATTTAACATCACATATAAAGATTATTTATTCTTATTTTAATAATAATCAAATAAAATTCTTATTAGTCAGTCTCAAATTCAACATGATCAAAATCCTCAATTACCCAATTACTCCAATTCACTAGAAATGGCTAATACTCATAAAATTCCAGTTGAAATATAACAGAATCAAGGAATGGAAACTTACCCATAATAATTGAATGCCCATAATCAAAATGAGAAATTTGAAAGCTATCCCAATTGGTCTCGTCAACCACTGCAGCTACTTTCATACGCCGGTGTTGCCAATAATCGAATTAAATTCAAGCTATTGGAGAAATAAAAAGGGAATTGTGGTTGATAGGCAATTAATATACACAGTAGCCCTCAACGTTATAATCAATGGTGAGTTAAGTGCGTGTTTGTTAGTAAAAGCCATTGGAGATGGCCAAATGGAGTTTATGGACCGATGACTGCAAATGCAACAACCGTGATCGAAAAAAAAAAAGAGACAGACGAGAGTGAATAGAATGCCACAAATCTGATTCTCTTTTATTGCAAAAATTGTTGATCCTTCAAATGCCCAATGAAATTGAGGTTAAAGACGAAATTGTGGTGGTTTAGGGTGGAGAAAAGGACTATGCCTTCATTTGAACAGCAGCAAATCACCGAAATTGGTAGAGGTGGCATTCAGTCACTGTTGCTCTCCTCTCTCCATCTCCCCCTTCTCTGCTCTCTCCCGATCCTTTTTTTTTATTATTATTTTGCTGACGGTCGATTTTTACTTTTTAGTTGAGCAAGGACAAAACGGTGTGTTTTGTCCATCACTCACCAAAGCTTTAATTTTTTTTTTTTTTTTTTTAAACTCTAACCATTATAATATTCGTAAATTCATTAAATTTTAATTTAATTTATTGCTTTGTTATTATAATTGAATTGTATGCAATACTAGAGTATGTATTTTATAATATTTTAGTTACAATTATAAAATAATTATTAAAATAAATATAGTATCTAAATTTTAAAATTACAATTTTTGATAATTTATATTAAGTTTTCACAAAATTTTTAAATTTTTATGACAAATTTTTTAATCCCACTAATACAACTAATAACATAAATCTTATGATAATTTATAAGTTTTGATGCAAATGAAATATTATTAGTAAAAATAATTTTTGTGACAATAAAAAATTATCATTTAAAAATTTTAGATGATAACAATAAATGCTTATAAGAAAATAATATTTATCACTTTTTATTTTAATGATAATTATTTTTCTATTGTCACACTAATATTATAATGTTATTTTTTTTGTGATAAATTAAAATTTTTTGTCACTTATTTATTTATTTTTTGTGATAATAATTTTTAGTGATAAATAATCGTTACAATTAATTTAAATATTCGTTAATACATCATTTTCAAATTACATTTAAGTTAATTTTGTGACAAGAAAATTTTGATATGGTCAAAGTAAATTTTTTTAGAAATTTAGGTGACAAGAATAAATAATTGTAATAAAAAAATAATATTTACAATTTATTATTTTAATGATCCATCACATTTTTTTTAAGTTGTCATGAAAATATAAATTTTTTGTGATAGTCATTTTTTATTGTCACGATATCATTATTACGTTAAATATCGCGATGAGTTAAAAATTATTGTCACAAATTATATATTTTTTGTGACAATAATTGTAATGAGGATAAAATTATTGTCACAAAATACATAATTTCATGTAGTGCTCTGTGGTTTCCCCCTCCTTTTCCTTACCTAAAATGGAATTCATGTCGATGCATCAGCAATAAGAAAACCTGCCCATGCTGGTATATATATATATTTATATAAGAGGGGTTTTACCAAATCACTTGGGAATCTTCACTGGATTATTCTCATGCCCGATCGGTATCTGTGACTTAAATGAAGCAGAAGTTAGAGCAATCTGCGCAAAATGGTTGAATTATCTTTCTATCACCCACTTTGCTCCTCTTCCTCTTTAATTATTGAGTCTGATCTGTGTTAATGCTGTCGAATAGTTTAATGGTAATATTGATTACTCACACTGGAAATTATGGGAATACATCATCAAAATTCAGGAGCACACCAAATCTCTACCTTCAGTTAACTCCGTTCACATCTCAAGGTTTATAAACAATACTGCATACGACTTGCCCAAAATAGGTGTATCCAGGAAAGAAGACTTCCTTGCTTTCTTATATTTACTAATCCAAAAAACACATATATAAACTAAAATCACATATAAAAAAAAATGATTAATAAAATAAAACAACAAAATAGTCAACCTTACACATGAACGTAAGTTCACACTCTCTTATTTTACAAATTCTTATCAGGTAGAAATTAAGAGAAAGTACATAACATATATTTATATTTTTATATTTTTTTGAGCATTAGAAAGAAATAAATCAATTCTGTGTATATTATCAAAGAAAATATATATTTATTTTTAGGTTATATCTCGTTCTGCACATGACATATATTTATTTAAGAATTTAGTTAAAATTCTTTTATTATAATCCAAATAGAGTTAAAATTCAATTAAAATTTAGTCCACACTTAGATTTAAAACACATTATAATAACGTAAGTTGAATTCATTAATTTTTGTAGGATCACTTTTAATAATGGATTATATTTTAGATTATCGTGCTAATTCATAATTTTAAATAATATAAAATTAATTAATAAACCCAATAAATTTTAACATGCCTGATTATGAAGGCTTATACTTTCTTCCGAGATGTACTTTGGTTTGGTTATTTTATTCACTTAGAGGTTGGTAGCCAGTTTTCTATTAGCGTGCTGCTAGCTGCTGTAATGAGTTTGGCCGTTAGTTACTTTGCTGTCAACTGTAATCTCTGCTGCTTCTTTTGTAACCTTTTGGCTAAGCAATAATCAATAACCTTTTTGCTATAAAAAAAAAAAAAAATACAATTTTTCTTTTTTATATGTAAGCAATGAAATTTGGTACAATAATTTCTTTTTCTTTTAATTATTGTTAGTGTTTTTTTTTTTTATAACTTTGTTGAATAGTGACATGCTTTTTCGTATTTGCTGAAATCATTCCGCTATACTTCTATCTATACATCCAATTCTTCAAATTAAGGGCAAAGCTAATAGTGAATGTTGAATTAATGTTTCTAAAATGGAATTGCTGGTTCTCCACAGCTACCATAGTTAATTAATAATTTATTCTGTTTCTTTTTTCTTAATTTATTTTATTGTTGACGAGATTTGAATTATCCCATAAATATTTTTAAGTAAAATTCTTAATTTTTAATGCACTGTCAATTTTTATACAAGTCTTCTGTTTGTTATTTCTTTTTGGAAGCTTGTCTAAAAGAGAAAGCAAATAATTATAGAATGAATGTGAGGGTGACCTCCATTCAGTTTGGTCGGTTTGAAGATTTGCTATTAAATCAAATTAATATATTTAATTTTAAATTTTTTTAAATCAAATTATTATTATATTCAAATTATCGGTTTTAATTCAATTTTGATTCAATTTAAATATTTTAAATTTATCGATTTCAAATCAAAATTTTTTTATAATTTTTTATTATTTTAATATAAATTTAACAAAAAATACCTATAAAATATTAATAAATTTTTTTTAAAATAATTTAATATTATATAATCCAAAACTTATTTATTTTATTAATTAATACATTTAAAACTTATATTTTTAAAAAAATAGACTATTTTTTATTTATTTTTAATTAATTTTTATGAATGATATTTTTAAAAATTTTAAATTAATATTAGATTAAAAAAAATATTAGATTGTATATAAAATAAAATGAAATATATTTAATTATAATAATAGTAATATATATATATATATATATATATTCTCAGACTTCACCTGTCTCCTCACTTCTCTATCTCTGTTTTCTTTCTTCTTGTTTGTTTTTTAGTACAAAACTTTGTGAACTTCTATTTTGTGACCATGCTGTCTTCAGTCTTCACATTCTCTTTTAGTCTCCACAGTTTAATGCAACAAATCAGACGGACCAGATTTTTCCAATCTATGTGGGCCATACAATACCCTGTTTCGAATTTTTGATCATTCATATACACTTAAAGAGGGAATAAGTGACCCCGCATGAGTTGCAAATGTTGACACTTTCTTCTGAAACTTATAATTATGGATCTGAAAAAAATCATGATCAAATTAAAGTGGATGGTGTGTTTTGTCTTTGCAAAATTGAAGCTTTGATTGAGGCAAATTGTCCCTCAAATTAAAGACTTGTTTAATTAATTATATATGTCCTCCTCCTTCTTGTTGCCTAATCACATGGCACCACAATTACACCACCAATGGGTTATGTTTTTGTTGGTATTTTTTTTTTTACTAATTTTTCCAAAAAAATTAAACTTAAAAATATAATAAAAAATAATTTCAATATCACGAAATTAAAATTTAACTTCATACTTAAATTATGATAAATATAATATTTCTTTCAAATGTTAGAATCTATATAATTATGAGTGCAAACACAAAAATTAATTACTAAAGTTAATATTTTTAAAATTATATAAACTTTCAATATTTATAAAATGATAAATTTCATATAAATTAATAAAAAATATTAAATAAATTTATATATAATTGAGTTTTTTAATATAAATAGCTAGTTTTTGAGGTTAATATTTTTAAAATTATATAAAGTCCTAATATTTATAAAAAAATTATAATTGAACTATCTAATTTCAATAGCTATTTTTTAAGATTCATACTTTTAAAATTATATAAGTTTCCAATATTTATAAGAAAATTATTGGAAATGTTTGAATTTGTGTTAGAAAGTGAAATGGTATGAATGATATTAGGGAATAATTTGGTGTTTACTTTATTAAGATGATAATGGTGGTGTAAGGAGACATTATAGAGTCATGCTTTGTCTGGCTTTGAAGAGGAAAGGAGAAAAGGGTACAACTGGACAGCTATGTCGTGCCGGAAATTAAATATGGGTCAAGCTATATTTTTCTTGGATTTGAGATTTGAGATTTGATTCACCCATATCATAAATGAGAATCTATTCATACTTTTTTACAATATTAAATATTAAAGAATTATTTAGTATACTCGATATTTTATTCACTTGCACCAATTGTTTAACTATGAACGATGAATCCATTCAATTTAAAAATACAATAAAACTATTATTAGTTTTAAATTAATGATATAAGTTTGAATTTAGAGTCTAATTAGAAAAGAAAAGTTAAACACTATCATAAACCATGTTGAGTTTATGGAGTCGTAGTCTTGTAGACTAGAGTGGAGCTCGGCTTCAGCCTTCTCGTGCGTATACCTGGACCATGTGTTGGGCTTTAGGGCTTCAAGTGATAGATTAAGTTGTAATTGACATTAGGGGTAGATTGGTTCGGTTTAATCGATTTAAAAGATTATTATCAAATTAAATTAATATTTTTAATTTAAAATTTTTTTAAATTAAATTAAATGATCATTATAATTAAATCATCAATTTCAGTTCGGTTTAAATACATTCAGTTTATCAATTTCAAATTAATTTTTTTTTTTTATAAATCGTTATTATTTTATTATAAATTTAAGAAAAAACACCGATAAAATTTAGGTATAAAAAATTTTAAAAATAATTTAATATTATACAACTCAAAATTTATCTATTTTATTAATTTACACATTTAATATTTATATTTTTTTTTATCAAGAATTAGATAATTTTTTATTTATATTTAATTAATTTCAATGAATAGTATTTTTTTAAATTTTATATTAATATTAGGTTAAAAAATATTTGGTTGTATTAAAATAAAATAAAATATATCTAATTATATATATATATAATTTCAGTTTAATTTAATTTAAAATCAGAGAAAAAATATTTAAATCTCAAACTAAATTAAATTTTTAATTTATTTTATTTTTAAATCAAAATAAATTAAATAAATTATAAAACAAGTCAATTTAGCCTATTAAAGCTTTGGATAGCTAGGCTTCAAATTAAAAATATTTTAATTTTTGGATCTAAATATACAAAGTCCAACGATTGGCCCAGTTCTACAAAATTACTAATACGTTGTCGTCTGAAGTGTTTCTCAATCTTCAATTCAATTCAATTCAATTCCACTCTAGTACAGAAGCTGTCTGGCAAGAAATGGCTGCTAATTCCCTTGCCAATCTTCCATGGACAACCCAAGCAATCAATCAATCCAATCTTCACATAACAAAACCCAAATCTCTATTACCTCACTCTCTTAAAACCTATACTTCACGAAACCAATCATGGCTAGGAACCATCACCACCACCGGCATAACCAACTTCTCTTTCCAATCCACAAATCCCAGACCTCAATTACCGTCCCGTTGTCCCATCTCTGCCACGGTCTTCTCCAGCCTTCCCACTGCGTAATTTCCCCATTTCCCATCTTTCTTTTTTCCTTTTATTTTATAATTTTTCCCATTTTCAGAGGACTAAATCGCAGTTTCAGGATTTTGCAGGAATCCAGAGAGATTTACTTCTGCTGAGAAAGTTCCCAAGTGAGTGACTTTTACCTTGGTCTGTTTTGTTTTGGCATAGATTGAGGTTTGTTAACATTGGATGTCACTGAAATTTTAGGTGGTCATGGAGGGCAATAAAGGCATTTGCTATGGCTGAATTGGAAGCAAGAAAGCTCAAGTATGCAAATACTGGGACTGAGGCTCTTCTTATGGGCGTTTTGATTGAAGGTAGCTAGCAATAACTGATTTTACCTATCTGTAGCTTTTCATTTTCTTATTTCAATTATAATTGAAGTTTATTTTTTTCCTATTACTTATTTGTCTTCCGGTAGCTTGAACTTAATCATGGTTTTGTTGTTCATGGTTGAACAAACATAGAAATACCTGTTTTCTAGTTCAGTTCAGTGCTTAGTTGTGAAAGCCTAATTTAAGTACTTCATATAGCCGAAAATCTCCAGTCATTCTCATATTTTAAACCTTTATGGCTTGCATTGGCTTCAATGCGCCCTTTTGTGTTACTTATGAGTGATATATGGAACAAATAGATGTCACAGCTCTTTCGGAATACTTCTTATATGGTGATTGTTAGTGGTTTCTGATTGTATAAACATTTATTCTTCTTTGGATTGTAGGGACTAGTCTAGCTGCAAAGTATTTGTGGACAAATGGAATTACTCTTTTCAAAGTTCGTGAAGAAACTATCAAGTTACTCGGAAAGGCTGACATGTATTTTTTTCCTCCTGAGCAACCTCCCCTGACAGAATCAGCTCAAAGAGCCCTTGATTGGGCTGTTGATCATAAACTGAAGTCGGGTAAGTTCTATTAATTTGTTCTTATTGTTTTAGTTTGTTTTGTTCTCCATGCCAAATTTTCTTTATAGAATGTCCTTGTAAACATAAGTTATAGCTTTTCTAGAAAGTTATTAGAAGTCAGATGAATGATATCCGGAATACAGAAAAACATTGCTGTCACATGTTTGTTGGCTAAGATCATCTCAGCAATTTATGATGACTAGGTAGTAAAGTTTATGATCAGCAACTTAATGTTGCTTGTTTTCTGGAATCTTGAAAAAGTAAAAAAGGCTTAATTGTGAAAGATTTAATTTGAGGAGGCAGTTCTCATGCTTCTCAAAGTTCTGAGTTACTCATTAGTGACCATGTGCATTACATCTGAACTGGAATCTTGTCATCCGGCCATTTTCACCCTGCCTTTATAAAAGTCTGGAATTTATTATTTTTAAGGTCAGTTGGTAGCTATGTTGTCCCTGCCAAGTACTCTTCAAGTTTTTGTCCTTTGTATATCTCTAATGAGAATGCCACTTTTTAGATATAAGTATTGGTTCATAATGCAATTTTGTGGTTTCCCTTTTTCCTATTAAGAAGCCCTTGTTTCTTAATCTTAAGTCTTTAAAAGCAAAGTTTTAGCAGTTGTTCCATTTCTTGCTGTTTTAGAGTAAAATGTATGATAATGGGTAATTTTGGGGAAAATTGTAGCCATCAATGTGGAGTGAGAATTGGTCCTGCTTTCTTTGAACTTTCTTTGTTCCAGTTTTTGCTGTCTGGCTGCCATGTTTTTTGATGTTCCCATTTGGGGTTATGGATTCTTTCCTTTGAATGTCAATTACTGTAAACTTGAATTGTTATATTTCTCTTCTATCTCTAATGATTGACTCATTTCTTGCTTTATTAGTGGTTATAACTTCTCAATCATTTTATGTTCTCTGTTGCGAGAATATCATGTTAAATTCAATCCTTTCCAGTTACATAAAATGAGTGATTGATGATCTTATGCTCACTCAGGCACCGCTCTTCCTTTCTCGAAAAGTACTTTGCTGTTTGAAAAATATTCATACATTGTTTTGCATAATTGTTTTGTTTCATAATTTGTCCATATTCCATTTCTTAGTTTTCCTGAATTGAATGGACCGTCAAAGGAATGGGGGAGAAAAAGAGAAATTAGATGTTTGTTCTGTACAGAAAGCTAAAACACTCACTTTTGACTAACATATCACTCAATTACAGAGGATAGCGGAGAAGTTACCACAAGCGATCTGCTTCTTGGCATTTGGTCAGAAGTGGAGTCCTCAGGTCACAAGGTATTGGCTACGCTTGGCTTCAGTGATGAGAAAGCAAAAGAGCTGGAATCATTGAGTTCTGGACCTGGGTTTGTAGATGGATGATACCTTCGGGTTTCTTTATGAGCAGAAATGTAATTCTCTGTATTCATAGAAGAATCAAGAATTGTAGTACGGGTGTTTTTGACTGAAATCACAAATCCTATCATTCTTGCATGAATAAAAAATTTCAGGAGTTAGCGGAAGTTGGAATTTGTGCCCTTAATTGCTTGTTGAATATTGAAATTGCTGAATTTTCTTCTTAAGGCTCTTGGGATGATTTATTCCTCATTTTCTGATTTAATTTAGTCGTAGCGATGAAAAAGACTTTTGTTCCTCATTCAGGTGTATAAATGAAGTTATCTGGTAGACAATTGGCTGGCCATATGATAACAGATAAAAATAGGAGTTGATTTTAAAGTGAAATATGAAAAAAAATATTTTGAAATCACCAGCAAGTCTGAAAATGGAAAGGGCACACAATGTGGGAGTTCATACATGGCTTTACAGCATTCTTCTGTAGGATTATTAATTTCTACCATATCCGATAATACTTTCCTAGCTAAGCCATCTTCATCTAGCATTTCAACCGAAAACGAAACAAATATTTCCAAAGTTACTCATTTCACTTCAGTGATTTTCTATTCCTTCATTGGTTTCTTGGACGTTACTGGCAAGTTTTTGTGCCTTATCAGCCCAATCAATCTTCATAACAAACACCATTAACAGAGTCAAGCATGCTGCCATCCAACCAGGAAACCTATCAGCATCCCACCAAGCCCTAGTCGTACTTTAAAGGCTAAATGCACTGCTACTGGCAAGGCTACAAAGTAGAACCCACCAAGATTGGCATACATACCCAACCATGGCCTAGCAATTCCTCGGACAATACCTCAGCAGACTGCTAGAGAAAATTTACAACTTCCACCAAAGCCATGAGCAACATCATCTTCTTTACACTTCTTATAATGCCTTTGTCATGGCTAAACAAAAGTACCCAAATACCTCTAGCTCCGACCATCACTAACGCACCAATGCAACCGGAAGCCAAGCTCACAGCCTGCGAAACATATGCAGACTGGTATGCAGGGCCTGCTTGATTAGCCCCAAGCTCATTTGACATGCGAATTGAAGCACAAGTAGCTAGTGAAAGCATCACAGAGGAGCAAGTAGTCGAAGTTCAATACAATAGCTAACACTCCCACGGCTTGCTTGGCATTTGCCAAATGCCAAGCGCCTCGTGAGCAAGACCAAGATATCCCAGCACCACCATTCAAGGCAGGTGGTTAGGCAACATAGTCCGCAAAGCTTTAGCAACCTGAGCCAGTCTTGGGCTCCTTGGTCTAACCATCCTCCTACTTTCCACTTCCCTCCTTTACTATTTTCCTTGACTAACATATATGATGCTAGTAAAATCAGAACTATAAGATCAGTTATCCATATTGCCATGGACACTCCCTCAAGACCCTTGTTTTTTGCAAGAAAAATATTTGTGGGAATGTGTAAAGATAGGCCTAAAGCAGAACTAAACATTATAGGCATTGTCATTCCTTGTGAGCTCAAATAGGCTTTGAGAGGACAAAGTAAAGAAGTGATTCTGATTACCAAGTCAGGAAGAAGATAAAAAAAGGTAAGTTTTTGCAACAAGTGAAACCTTTTCTTGTTAGCCAGAATGGATTAGAATTATGTTAACATTAAGCCACAAGAAACAAATAGGCAGAGTTATTAATAGCAACAAGAACATTGTCATGAGAAGAGTCTTATCAACACCACAGAGGCTATTCAAAACAGAGAAGCCAGTAACATTAGCAAAAGTGAAGCCAAGAGAGCCACTAGCTAACCGGAGCTTTCCAAGCCAGACTAGGAAAGCAGTCGAGATTGCGATCTTGGTGAACCATGTCAAATTCATTGCTAACAAGGGAAGAGCTATTCGTCATTTTGTTTTTAGCTCGGAGAAGAGTATTTGCAGAAGTTCATTACGCCATTTTTGTGTGATCAGTGAAGGTGGGGGAGAAGATTGAGATGTTTTGTCAATTGGGTTCTCTTCAAAATATGATGAAGTAGACATTATGGCTGAGCAAATGGATTGGTGGGTTAATATCAAATATATATTTTTGTTGATAAAAATTGAAAGCTGACAACTTTTTTTCTTTTGCAAGGAGTTCAGAGAAGATAGATTAATTTTGAGCGCATGCATTTCGTGTGAGTATGTTAGTTTCTAAAGGGAGGAAAGTTTGGCTTTTTATTTTAGCCAATTAAGGAAGAGACAGTTGATGTGGGGGGATTTATAGGGCTGAATGATAACGCAAATTAAGTCCCATATCATATAATATCATGCTTATAGATATATTATAAGATATTCATTTTTAGTTTGATCTTTCTATTCTTCAATAAAAGAAGCTTAAAGGATTCCACTTCGATTCTTCTTGAAAATTTTTTCAGATACTTCTGAACTATTAAACAGTGAATTTTATATATAAACTTAGTACAATGTCCGAAACTTATAATATTATTTTGGAATATTCCCATGGAAGCTAGCCGTTGAAATCTAATGCATATGACAATATTTTTTGCAGATGCAATTCTCATTGCCTTTCTTGAGGCAAGTTCATTTCCCTGGACAATATATAGGCTATCTTATTAATTATCTCAAAAAAAAAAAAAAAAAAAAAATCAAAAGTGTTTTATTTATGAGTTCTATTGGAATATGTTCTACTTGTTAAAATTAGAATGCTTTAGCATCTCTTAGAAGATCATATTTATAGATGCAAGAAAATTAAAAAGAAGATGAGAATTAATCCAAAGAACAACTTATTATGGCAATTCATAACACAAAATAACCTGGGATCCTTGGTCCTTCTCGTCAGCTAGTCGAAAAAAAAAAAAAAATCTCGTTCTCTTTGGTTTTCCTCGAAAAAAAAAAATTGTGTTAAAATGCTTTGGCCAGGTAAAGCTTAATTAGAAGGGTCAACATTTGATTTTCCTTTAACAAAAGGCGTTAAGCAATAATTAAACTGTGGTTCTGTGTGCCATTTAGTGCAAAAGTGGCTAATTATAATGGGTTGCAACGTTATGTAACCAGGCCAAAAGTTCAATTTCATCTCCATAAAAAATTGTTCAATTTAACTTTCATATTTCAAAATTTGACTCAATCAAGCCCAATCGGTAATTTCTCATACCAGAGCCACTTATAATTTGGGAAAGTTGCATTTGTTTTATTGTTTTGGACCCACTTTCTTTGAAAATAATTAAAAAAAGAAAGAAGTTTGGGTGGTTTGAAGACAAGGTAAGTTTATCTCTCTCTAAACTTCTTCCTTCTAGTTGATGATGATGATGGTGATGGATTTGGTGTTTGATAATGATGAGATGAAGAATAACATATTGAGGAGGTTTTTGATTTTGAAGGAGAAATAGAGATGGCGGTGCGTTTGGGAATGGGCATATAAACATAATAACCTGAAGCACAAGGGGACGCTAACTTACACCCATGGTAGGTAGGCTGCTGCGAAAGTAACGAGGCCCAAGAAACTCATATGGATAGAAGGATTTTGCTTACTCCAGACATAAACTTGTAAAAGACGAAAAATGTAAAAAACAGGCTTCAAGTAAAAGGTCACTTAAAATGAGTTACCGAAAGTAACATGTTGCAGAAGACCAACTTATTAACGATCGCCAATGTCAATGAATTGCTAAGGAACAAGAACACAAAGTCCTGGTCTGGTACAATGAAAAACCACATTAAAATAACATACTGGAAGTAAAGAATTAACTTCAATACATTACACTCTATGCAAATCTGAACTTGCATCTCTGCCAAATAAACTCGATAAGTAGGTCATTGGTCCCGACGACATACACAGTAGAAGAGATTCTTTGCGGAGACTTATTTAACTTTTTTAATCACTAGTAGAAAACCGGTGACTAGCGACGGAAATTTGTCAATGATCAAGGAAATTTCATTTCTAAATATGATTAGTGATAGATTTACGATGAAACATATCTATCGCTAAATATCTAGTCGCTAATTGTATAGTGACAGAATTTTGAATTTCATTGCTATTTAGCAATGAAAATTTCCGTCGCTGAATAAACAAGTCGGTGGCTAATTTTATTCGTCGCAAATTTATTGCAAAGAATAAATTTGGTTGCTAAAATATAGCGACGAACTAAAATTTGTCGCTAATTTATCAATGTATTTTTGTTATTTTGATAAAATTAAAATTTTTATCACTAAATCGTAAACAAATCCCTCATTTTTTTTAACAATATTTTAAAAAAAAATTAATTTGATTATTAAAATGAAGATTTTTAAAATAAGAAAAAGCTTTACAATAATTATAAATAGAATTAATATTTATTAATAATAAATCTAAAATTAAACAAAGATCTAAATAAAAATGAAATTCATCATCATATAAATAAAAATACTCAGTAATATAAATGCAAGTTTTAGAAAATAGATAAATAACAAAAAAAAATAATTAGTAATGTACATACAAGCAAATAAAATTAGAAAAAGGCAACTGAAATATTAAATAAGAACATTTAACTATTCCAAACGTAGAATGCCTTCTCCTGAAACTCGAACTTAAATTTGAATGTGAACCATGACAGTCCTCCGTTGATAAATGGTGCAAGAGTCTGTTGATAAATGGTGCAAGAGCAAGTGATATGATCTCAAGTAGAGTCTTATATATATTAGATTTTGATCAATTTTTATTTAATTAGTTTTAGTATAATATATTTATGGATTGTATATTTTATATTAAAATTAAGTATATTAGTGAGTTTTGGACTTATTTTGTATTAGCTTATAACCCAAAATTAATTTAGATTTTATTTTTATATTATTTGGAAACTTATCCTTATTTAGAAAAATTATCCTTATCTAGTAAAGTTATTTTTATTTAGAAAATTTATCTTATTTAGAAAGTTAAAATTAAGGTTTTCATGTAAACTAGTCATTATAAATATCTATCTATTTATGTAAAAAAAAAAAAAGACTTCAGATTTTGTTTAATATAAATTTTGTGAGAAAATTCTCTCAGTTTTGGTTATTGCTAGAATCGTTTAGAATTTATCAAACTAATCCTTTTGTGATGTTCATCAATTATATTAAGATTCTCTAGCACAGGTTGCTATTGGGTACATGTTTCTTATTTAAATCTGATTTGGCTTTCTAAAGGGTCGCATATCATGCGTAAAGGTGTTGGGTCTCAGAGCATGTCGATTGGGGTTCGCATCAATTTGGGCCCTAAGCAAATTTCATTGAGAAACAGATGCATCAAATTGTATATTTACATTCATGATAAGTTACAAAGATGACTCAGTATGCATATCTCTAGTTTCTTAATGACTTGTTCTAGTTCAAAATGGCTATCCCTACAACTTCAAAATCCAAGAACTTCATTTCTTTTTTAACACCATGGTTGTTAACACCGATGATACGATTCCATTAGGAAGTAAAAAAGGCAACACAATTGATTTTTTAATTTTCTTTACCTGCCCTATAGTAATTACAATGGTATTAAAGTAAGATTCATTCAACTGGTAACAAGCACCAACTTCAGAAAAAGGATGTTTGAGAAGTTAAAAATAACCTATCATTATATGTATGTATACATATTCCAATATCATAAAAAAATGGCAATAAATTGGTAGTGTCATAGCTCCTACGTTAGAATCTTTATACCCTCTTTTCACTTTTCAAGTATGATAAAGAAAAGAACAGCAAAATATCAGTAGCTCAAGTGAAAGAGACGACAAAGAACTGAGGTCAGAAGTACTAGAATTGCTGTTTTCGTAATTGCAGTTGGATAATAGTTATCAATCTTCAAATTGTTTTGACCAATAATGGTTTAAAAAACAAACTAATTAGGAGCAGCAAACATATATTTAAAGCCTACATAAATTCAAAACAACTCAAAATCCTTTAAAATTTTGAATCAGAGGTAAAACTAAGATTCCAACATGGTTTTTATTATTCAAAGACAAGATCCTAACTAGATTATTATAACACCAAGAGATTTTAACAAAAGAGTTAACAGTTTGTTGTTTATTTTTTGAATTGTAGAACAGTAACATTTAATATTCAAAATGGAACTAACGAGCATGATTAATAACCACTTTAATATCCAGCATTGAGAATATCATTATTTTGATCTCTTAAAACCTAATAATTAGTAAAAGACCATTACATAATTCATTTTTAACAGTTAGATTTCATTACAGTTTAAAAATCAAAGTCGTAGATCCCTTTCAATGGTTTCCATTAATTTACATTTGCAAATCAAAAGTTCAAAGTGCACAGATATTTAATAGATGAACGCACCTCAGCACTAATCTCAATAACATTAGCCCGAACGTTACGAACTGGATGATTTCCTCCATGGTGGCCAACCTTCATTTTTTGCTTGCAGTCCTGTTAAATTACAAGTTGTCATTATAATTTGTTTGAGTTTATCATGTTATAGATGTCGAAGTTTATATATTATAATAGTGTTAACTTCAAAAACTAACTCGACATTGAAAAACTCAATTATATATTGGTTCATTGAATATTTTATATTCAATCAATGTGAAATTTATTCCCACTTTTAATTTCTAATTCTTCTTTATTCATTCAATTATTTTATGTCATAACAGGCTCATGCACATTCCAAACACAGGAACCTTTCCGAGTACCTCCATGACTGTTTCAATAGCATAAGGAACTGCAAATGGTTCTCCTGGGCCACTGCTAAAAAGAACTCCTCCAATTTTCTCAATGCAACTACGTCAAAGCCACACTTTGGACCAACTACGTGAGTTTCTTTAGCCATTGGACCTATCAAATTAAAAAAACAAACAAACAAATGGAAAAAAATACAAAAAAAAATACCAGGATCCAGCAACAGGCGATGAAGCAACCTCAACAGAGGCAATTAACCACAGCTACCAGCAATGAAGCAAAAAAAAAAAAAAATGTAAGGGCCGCCTTCTTTTTCACAAACCCACGTTCCCAAATCAATCAGTAAACAAATAAAGCAGTGAAAAGAAAAAAAGATCAAAGGTTCAAATTCCCCTCTTTGCACAAATTTCTCAGCAACAAAACATTGAATAATACATAAAAGTAAATTGAGATTAAAGAAAACTTCAATTATTACCTTAAATACAAGTGCAACAAGCAAGCTTGTTGTCGCCGAATCTTGAACTAGTTGGTTACTTCGAACAACCTATTAAAAAGATAGTAATGACATGAGCAAATTCGAACAGAGACAGTGAAAAAGAAAAGAACAGAGAATTGGTAGGTTTGATATTAGAGCGAGAGAAAGAGAGAAATTAAAGAATTGAAAGGTGAAGTTTGGTGGGTGAGATTAAACCCACAAACCCTGTTGCTCGAAGGGAAAAAAAAAAAAAAAAATCGATCGTCACTTTCATGGATAACAATAGACTTAATGGAGGAGAGGAAATAACTCCAACAATTTCACTAGCTATTCAAGACTCCACAATTTCAGCTATTATTTTCTCAGAAAACTATGCGTCTTACACCTGGTTCTTAGACGAAGTTGTAAAGATAATTGATTGCCATG
>CANXYC011332051.1:0-40959 GCA_948193065.1 Aleurites moluccanus
ACGATAGATAAAATGCTCCCGAACGATCCAACCGTCCGATTTTCCATCATTTAATCCAACGGCTAGATTTAATCAAGCCTAAACTATTATAATAGAATCACACACACCTTATAATCCCATATTCAAGGTAAAATTACAATAAGGTCCTTAATATATTCCGAAACCCCTCAAACGCCCCCGTTGAGCCGTTTTCCCGAAATTATCTCCAACCGGGTACATTTTTCCATACAATTCCCAAATAAAAAATTTAAGACAATTTACATTCACTTTTATTCTTTCCTTTACTCAGATATACTGATAAATTTATAAAACCTCGAAAAATTGCAAAATTATAATTTAGTCCTCCAATTACCAAAAATTTCAAACTTACCCGATTGAGTCCTATCTGATTTTAAACCAACTCTAGGCCTAAAAATTAGGTCATATAACATGCATATATATATATTCTATGCAGTCACATATAATATTAACACATCATAAAGAAAGGAAAATAATTTCCCTAAAGGTCCCTATCAGGGTTTAGGCTAAGGTGTTACAATTTGCTTAGTCAAGAGGATTAAAACCTAACTACTTTTGTTTTTGTTGTTTTCTTTGTTTTCTTTAGTTAAATGTGTTAGGTTAGTTTAGTTTTAAATAGTTTTAGAACCCATCTTTCATCATCCAAATAATCAAAGGCTAGCTACAATTTTAGTATATTATCCCTCAATCCTTGTATGATCGACAACTCTTACTCATTGAAATCGTAGACTACTCTAACCCATTCTTACTGTATATGCTTTTCATAGCAGTCAAGTTTTTTGCGTTATTGCCAGAGATTGATGGTTCTAATTACTAGGATTTGTTAGTCTATATTAGTTTGGACTTTCTTTATAGATCGTATAGATTGTTGTATAGATTGTTGTTTACTATACTTTTACTTTCTTTTTGTTTTTTTTTTTTGTTTTTGTTTTATTTGATTCTTTTCAAGTATAGATTGTAGAAGAAGAAATTTTTCCATGGATTACAATAATTATCCTTGGTTTTTAGTAGAGTCTTATCTAGTGGATTTGTTAATACAATTGCAAGCTCAAGTCGATGCCTTGACTCATCGGGTTGATTCTTTGCGTAGTTATGAAGAGGAATATGATCAACATATTTTTGTCACTAGTTTTTCAATATATTTTATTAATATTATTAGCATATTTAATTAATTTTTAATTATATTTAATAGTATTTTTAATAAATTGCTACCAAGTGTCAAAACCAATTGCAAATGGGACCGAGATCAAGCCCGAGAATGCTTGCACCACATGGCCATGTTCCACTTGAGACGGTCGTGCATGATCAAGGTCCTCAGTACACGCCCATGTCCAATCCTAATATGCCCATGCTGCTTCAAGATCCATTAAACACACATGTGTTGCGTTCAACACACCCATGTTGCTCTATTTTGGCTCAGATGGACATGAGCTTACAAGCCTAGTCACGCCCGTTTACGACCCAACTGATTTTAAGCCTAAAGTCAAATATAACCGTGTGGAATTGGATACGTTGGTGCAAGAAAATTTAGAATAGCTCACGCGCATGTGGGAAATCAACATGCCCTAATTGCACCGAAAATTAATATGATATTTTACACACTGATTTCAATTTTAAAATTCAAACAGATTTAATTTTAGGCTAAATAAGAAAAAAAATTATATGGAGATTAATTTACAACCAAAGGAGCAGATTGTGAATCATTGTTTACTTGTCAAATAGAGATTAAGAGGAAAATAAAAGGGAAAAAAATATAGAATTCTACAAAGCTGAATTTTAGACAGTAGCTAATTCTTTCTTTTGTTCTTTATTCTTTTTTTTTCCAAGGCTAAGAACACTTAATTGAATTTAGGGTTTATTTTCTTTTGTAATATTATCATCTTTGTAAGGAGGTTATCCTAGGAGATCATACCTAGTGGTAATCTCATTTTTCATTTTGTAAAATTGCAACAATCATATTGCAATTTAATTTCATCTTTAGTTTATTGTTTGGATTAATTATAGGTGGTTTGTATCGCAATCAACAAGCAATAATATGGAAGTGTCTATCGATCAAATAGATTTAATTTCTTAACCTTTAATTTATTTAATTATATTTTATTGATCATGATAAATATGATTAAATTGATTAATCGGTTATTGGTATTAAGTCAAATATAAATTATATTACGCTAATTTATCTATTCACTTTGAACTCTAAATTACTATTTGTTGCTTGTGCCATTCTATTTTTCTTTTTCTTCTCTCTTAATCTGTTTTTTTTTTTTTCTATTAATTCTCTCAATTCTCAATCTTTTCTACTGTGTTCACAATTGTCCATAAAATTGCTTACTTTTCTCACTTACTCAAATCACTCACAATTGCTCATTTTTACTCACAAAGATCACTTTGCTCATTATCTCTCTCTTCCTTAGATCATTGACTTTTTTGGCTCTTTTTTTTTTTTTTAATTTACTCTTAAATTTTCTTGCAATCAATTCTCACAAAACTTTAATTATAGTGTTTAGAATTTGTATTTTCTTTATTTTTTATTTATTTACTACGTGACGATCATCAATTGCATTTATTCCGACCAAGTCTTTCAAATAGAGAATGATCTTGGGTGTCTTTATCACTATTGCTACAATAATCTTGTACATTTATAAGTATAATCGTAGCCTTATATATTTTAAAACGGTCAGAATGCCAACAAGTAATCCAAAATTTTTATCCTCCACCTTATTATTCTTCATACCCTTCCTTTGAACCATATAATTATAATTATAGTGAAAACACTGATTATGAATCTCAGTGCAATACTAGTATTGTATGCCCTAGAGCTTATATATTATATGTGATTGTAAAACATTATCCTTTATGTTTTCATTGTATTGAATGTATAGTCTTTGAGTACTTTGTAAGAGTATCAATTCTCAAGAGTTGAGAATATGAGTAATGTAACATGTAGCACGTGAAGAAGAAAAATTACAATATGCAATTCTTCAATGAGAAGCTGGTTTGTTATCCAAATAAGACTCAATATTCATGTTAATTTTCTCTCTCTCCTCTTTCCTTCTAACTTAGTGCTCTCATTTTCTCACCCTCTGTTTCAAATCCCTAACTCTCCACCTTCCAAGGTTTTTTTTTTTTTTTTTTTAATTTCAAAACAAATATAAAAAAATCGTAGCAAGATATAAACAAAGATTACAGTTACATATATTACTTTTTTTTATTAGTTTTAAATTTTTTTTGGTAATTTAGATCCACCCAATAGTTTTTCACATCTTTGTTTATTTGTTTTTCTCTTGGACCATATTCTCAGTCTTTCAATATAATTTTTTTTTCTTTTTCTCGTTTTTTTACCCTAAGCTTATATATGTGAAATCTTTATTATTATTATTATTATTATTACTACTACGAAAAAGACTATAAAATCACATCATTTTCCTAAAAATTGATAAATGAAGGTTTCATAATCCTCCATTTATATTTCTCACTTGTCTCATTCATGTGCATTTTTAATATTATATAACATAATTATTCATTTTAAATTTGTTGAATTTTCCTTTCTTTGATTGTTTGTTTTCTTTATCAAGATTAATTTAAAGATAAAATAAATGAATATTTTTGAATTTTGATATTTATTTTTTTCTACAAAAAGAAAGAAAGAAATATCAACACCAAACCCACTATACGTAGCCTATAAAATTTTAGCACAAGAATATGTTTTAGCACCATAATTCTTAATGAATCAGCTTGAAAAATTCAACCTGAAGTATTTAGGGCAAGAGAGTATGTTAGGTTATAAGAAAATAGGAGACAAAGTGTGTGTGAGAATTAAAGTAAATAATTTCCATGTCTACCTTTTCGTCAATTACCAACATCCAGATGACAAGAATCAGAGATATTTCCCCAAAGTCGTCTTCATTTTAGGCCTCTCCGTCGCTATCATTTCCATATTCGAGATTCTAGTAATTTGGGGACTTTGAATACATTAGATGGCATAGAAGATGCAGTGTTGACAAATCCAATGGAATCTTTAGAGACCATTTTGCTTTCCATGAATGAGACACTGTAGGTTTCTCCTCCCTCTTTTTATTTTCATTTCGATCTTGATTTTCATTTAATTACTGAGAAATTAAGTTAATTGATGTTGTGTTGTTCAAGAAAGAGAGAGTTTTGGGAATTATCCCCCTCGAGGATAGAGAGATTTAGTGATGGGCTGCTGAGTTGGCATTGTGTCAGTTATAAATGCTGAAGAGTCATGCCAAATAGGCTTCCCATTAGCATTACTAATGAAAAAACACAATAATAATATTCATGTGATCATTAGCTGAAATTGGCTGACATTTTTATAATAAAACTAAATTTAAGAATCTTATTGTACATGAGTTATAAGTCCAAGGACTATGAAGGAAATAAATTCAAAATATTTTTTTTTATTTTTTTTCTAATTTTTATTTTAAATGTGAATATATAAATATATATATATATATATTTATTTGAAAAAATATATAAATAAGTCCCTAAATTATATTATTTTGCTCACTTAGATTTTTTTTATGATTTAAATAAGTTCCTAAAATTTTTAATTTGTCTTAGATTAATCCAATTTGAATGAAAATGTTAAATTTTCATTTAAATTTGACCTATTTTTAGTAAAATTAAAAAAAAATAGGTGTTTATTTATATATTTACCCTTTTTTCAATTTAATTTATTATTTATTTTTTTAAGTTTTTCATTGTATAACATATTTTTCATTTATATAAATTTTTATATTTTAATTTAATAAATAAATACATTTAAAACACATATCTTATATTTTATATAAAATTTCAAAAATTTTTACAGTAAGATAATTTGTACTTTAATAAATTAAGATTTTGTAATTTTTATTTTTAAATATCATTTAATTTAAAATTTATAATAAATAAAATGAAATTAACTCCAAAAATTAGTCTAGTTGAAAAAAAAAATTACTCATTTTCTTATTAATTTATATTTAATTATTAAGATTATATCATAAATGAAATTTTTTTTTTCTTATTTATAAATTTAACTAGAACAGAAAAACGAACGTATTACGACATGAGAAAATCTCCTTTGATATTATTTATTGCTAAAATAATAAATAAAATATAAAATATAATTTATTTAATCATTAAATTAAAATAGATAAAGAATATGTTATACAATAAAAAATGTAGAAAAATAATAAATAATAAAATATATAAAATTAAATTGAAAAAAAAAAAGAAAATTTACAAATAAACTACTAAATATTTTAATTTGACTCAAATAGATTTAATTTAGATAAAAAAATTAACTTTTCTATTTAAATTAGGTTTATTTAAATCAAATTAAAAATTTTAAGGATTTATTTAAATCATAAAAAAAGAAAAATAATATAATTTAAAGATTTATTTATACATTTGTCTTTTTTATTTTGATTCTTTACCTTGAAACTTAATGATTTTTATTTTATTTTATTATTATTATGGAAGGGTAGAAAAGAAAGAAAATAAAGATGAAAATCGTTCAAGAATTTGAAATTTTACAATTAATTATTTCCTTAGAAAATTTTTTGAAAATAAAGTTTGCTTTCTTGAATTAAATTAAATTAGATCGGTTCAGTTTGGTTTTTTTTTTTTTTATTCAGCCCTACCTGATCTTTCCTAATCTATTTCCTGAACTGGCAGAATTGGTTGTTCTTTTTGAGACTGGTATTGCTGATCAGATTACTAAGTTTCTAATTATATCTATCAACAGACAGAATCTGTAACACATGTTGTTGTCACCATAAATAATCTCAATTCCATTCCTTTATCTATAAAAAGTTGGTGTTACAGAGAACAAACTCTGAATATGTAAACAAAGAGCCAAACAATCCCATGAAGCCCAAAAGCCTAAACGTCTTTGAGAGAGGGAAAAAAGAGGCACTAAATATTACTCTCAAATTGTAAAAACTGACAAAATAGAGGCAAAAATGGACACATTTGGACATCCCAGGGGACTTTGCCATTACAAAGTGGAGTTGTCACCACAAAATGATGATGAAAGATGATCTGGAAATGAAGATGGTGACAAGTCCATTTCTCTGTAAAGACTTCACTCTAGCAGCTATATTCTTGCCGTTGCTTGCTATGAAACAAAACTGAACAAAAGATTTTTTTTTTTTAAGTTTCTACGGGTAGGGGATATCCAACTGCACCCTGAATTCTTTCATTTCAGTCGCTAGCATTATAGGTTGTGTAAAATTGTATTTTATAAATATTGAACTTGTATTCTTTCTCTGTTCTCTTCCCACCACGTCTTCGCGTGCACTTCACCAAACCTTTCCCGACTGCGAAAAAAAGAAAATGAAATGTCAGAGATCATTAACATCCACAATGGGAAACAACATAATAATTGTTTCTTTGAATCTATTTCTGAAGTTCTAGAAAAAAAAATGTAAAAGTGATGAGGGAGAACAAGGAAACAGATTACACATTAGAGCAACTCATTAAGCTAAAAGATTATACTATTTTTCTTTATTCTTTTTAGCCAAGAAAAATGGATGAAAAAAAAACGTGAACAAATGGATTTCCATTACCTGAATCTGACACGCCGAAGCTCTCTAGTGCCATCAGCTAATTGTCTGATGGTAATGTAAACCCCTGGCTCATCTTCCTCAACCCATTCTGTCTCCAGATCACTAGTATTGCTAACGGAAATTGAAGGCTCATCTCTAGACGATGTAGTTGTCCGTGATGCATCTATAGAAGATGCCTCACCTTTTGGGCCCCCTCCATAACCACTTGAACCAGCATGGTAATGCTGGCTGCCAACTTGTTCCATAATGTCAGATGGGAAATATCCTTTATTTGTAGGGGGTTTATAGTGGTTTCTTGGCGTATATTGTGGAGCCATGGGGCTTTCCCTTGCAGATCCCATTCTTGAATAAGAAGAATCTCTCTGCTAATGAAGAAAAAAAAAAATTCTGTTAGAAATGGTAGAAATCCAACTTTTTTTCTGCATAAATGATGAAACTTATCATGAATATGAGATGTATTTTTAATTATGAAAATTTCTTTGCAAATTTGTATGATCAGCAATAAAATGCTATATCATACACATGTATACTTCAAATTAACTCGGCAAAGAATATTTAAGCAACAATCCCTAAAGAAAGAACTTATCATAGCCTTCAATGAGCAGGTCGAGTTCAAAGCATTGGAGTATGTTAAAAATGGTTAAAGGCATAAACATGACTAAGAGAAAGTTTTCCGTCATCAAGAAAGACAAAACAAAAATTATACAAGCTAAAGGATGCACAAATGTTTGGCACAACAAACCTGTGAAACAAGTTATTCAAGCAACAGAATATTTGAAACCACGATAAAAGGCAATTTACCTCATCCTCAGACCTTGGAGGAGTATGAAGTGCTTGACGATTAAATCTCTGTACATTGTAGAGCTCCATGATCCTATCATAATTTTCACCCCACCATCGCTGAGCTTGCCACTTGTTAAACATCTCTCGGCTTCAAAGCAAAATACTTGAGATCAGTTTCTGCTTGTAGAAGTTAAACATTCCTTTGAACAATTTTAACTGGTGTTTACATTAAAAGCTTTATATTTTCAGGATGTTATAAGTAACTGAATTATCTGTTTGGATTTTGACTAATATGTGATGTCAAAGATAACAGCTAATATTTATGTCCAAAATGTGGCTCAATACAATACAACTCATCATGTATAGCTGACGTATACCTGAACCGAATACGCTTTAGATCATTTCCCCCATTAGGAAGAGACACAAAAGTAATGTGAACTCCTGGCTCTACCTGTGCCATCCACTCCTTTGGTTCGTCCTCATCCTCTAGAACGACATCACAAGACTCTGCCCTCCCAGGGGTTTGGTCACCACTCAAAACTCCAGTAAATCTTGAGTCACCTCTTGTGCCCCGTTGGTGACCAGCAGTTGTAAAATCCCATGCAGGTGTTGAGCTAGAGCTTCCACCTCCAAAATAGGGATACGGAACACCTTCAGAAGCCATATCAAAGTCAGGATAAGGTCGTTGTCCTTTCTTGTAACTGCTGGAGCCTGTGCATGGCTTACATTGCCGACCAGAGAATTTTAATGCCATATCCTTTATCTGAACATCATTTGAATTGAAAACTGATAAAATGATCCAGAAGAGCTATATCATTCTTTTATTGCAAATTTCAAAAATGGCCATTATGCAATCAAGTTGTTCATACAAGCCTAACATCGAACAGCATAAAAGAACTATGAGGAATTTCATGAAGAAGATGTAATCTACATGGCTTGCAATTAACATAGGTATCTCTAGGAAATGACTGAACTGGTAAGTTTGCCTAAGAAACAAGGTAAATCAGTCATCAAGTAGCATTTACTAGCAGTAACGATGCAACAGAATCGTAGCAACATTTAGTTAAAGATTGATTCAATCATCAAATTATACTAATCAAATTTCAAATTGAACTTTAAAATATAGAGCAGTTGAGGCAGGGATGAGTTTGAAGGGGCCCCAGGGTGCCCCCCTACCAAAAAAAAAAAAAACTCAAATATGTTTTTTTATTTTTGTCTATATCTATATATAGAAAAATAAAAAAATAACATATACCTCAACAGAATGTAGCATGGTGATTTCTTAACCATTGTTCTGTATATTTCGTACTATAAGTTAGTATCAGGAAAATATAGAACAAATTGTGTACAATTTTCTATTCACAAGCTGTGTATTTAATGCATGAATACATCCTAATGAATATGAATAAATGTCTTGTTCGGTACATACTTCTATGTGTTAGAATAAATTTTACAGCAATGGCTGCACGGTGAATCATTGATTTGTAAATTTTTGAATTTCTGGCAGCAAGCAAAAGAATTTCAGAGTAATTTGCAAACAAAGCAGCTATTCTTGTTTGTCTGAACATAGTTCCTTTACCACAAGAATAACGAACTACGTAACCCATATAGAAGCAGTATACAAAGTGGACTGGACACTGAACCGTCTATACATCAAAGTGCAAAGAGGAAGTGGGTAAATATTGCAAGGTAAAATCAGAGTCAAGCTAGGGGTCAACTTTTTAAAAACAAAATCAACTTTGAGACCAGTCCAATAGAAATAGCAGATTTTCCTTTCTTTTTTTTCCTGCCTATGATATGATACATTGTACTTTTAACACACAGTGGATGAGACAAGAATTCAATGGTGGGTCAAGCAAAAGGACATTGCATTGCCCTTTCTTAAAACATATCGCCCAATCTTTTCTAAAGATCCCCACTGGCCACTGTTGCTTAATCTTAGAATACTTTTGTCACCATACTGCAATTATATATTGCATAAGTACATAATTATATGCAGGGAGAGACTAAGGATCGCAATGGTTTATTGTAGCAAAGCTTAGAAAAACTTGCATACATAGACCCTTTAAGATTTTTCATAAATAACAGTTAGATATCTACTGTATTAAAAAAAAATATATGCTCTCTAGTTATATGTGTGTGTGTGTGTGTGTGTGTGTGTGTGTGTGTGTGTGTGAGAGAGAGAGAGAGAGAGAGAGAGAGAGGGGGGTGGGAATAGTATCGATATACCCTAAGAAATGATTTGACTTCCTAACTAGGACTGTAGAATTAGGACTGGAACAGGACATGAACTCGACATTTTTGGAAGAAAAGCAGTGTGAAGTTAATTGGGTATTGGGTATTGGAGGATTCTTGTTGATGTGCCTTATATTTGTCTCTTATTGCTGCACTACGACTGCAAACTGCTGCTACTACTGCTTTTGACAGTTGTTATACAGACTCAAGACTATACAATAACCCATAAACCTATAAGAATCTATAATCAATAGGAGCAAAATCCAATTCAAAGAGACTTCTATTGGTCCATTGGATTTCAAAATTAAATATTCCTACACCAAAAGTTTCAAAAAAATATATATATAATCTTTGTAAAATAATAAATAAAATAAATTAGACAAAGAAAAGAATCACGTGACTGTCAACTTCCATAACTCATAATACACCAAAATCAAATAGTTAAACACTGAACTCTATGAAATATATATACATTATGCCCACAGGTAAATCTTTTAATTTTGATAGTGGATATGAAATTTTTTAAAAAATTTAAAAGGTGAAAGTCATTATTCAAAAAATTAATTTAAAATATTTTTGAATACATATTAAAATTTTAGAGAACCGCTGACACCCTTATACCTTAAAGACCAGAATTTCAAAAGCTTGGAGAACAAAACATTTAGAAATTTTAATACTCTCCAATCCATGAACAGATTTACCCAAAGACCCACATAAATATTATTATTTACTAAACGTGGATAAAGCAACAATTAACAATTATATATATAATGGCTAAAGGGAGCAGAGCAGGAGCACTGGAGCAGCAAGAGTAAGACATACATAAACGCGAAAGATGCCAAAGAGGAAGAGATGGTCCCCACATGTGGACCCCACTGTATCGATTAAGAGAGTCATGATTTTGTAGTTAATTAAAATAAGTGGGGGGAAGGGAGGGGATATAGAGAGGTAGCAAGTAAAGGACCTGCGTCGTCAGGCTTTTGACGGCTTCTTTTGTACTTGGCGTTCCACTCCCACGCGCTCCTTCTTCACCTTCCTCTGCCACTGGTTTTGTGCAGGCTATGCACGTAAACATTTTTTTTTCTTTCTTTCTTTTTTTTACCTTCCTGCCCCCTGCTTAATACATCATATTACACAATTGTCTGTTATTTATCTTTATATACATAATCAGAAAAATAAGTTTTAAATTTTTTTACCAAAAACTTTTTGCAGACCACTAACAAGTGAAAACGACATTTGCAACCATAAATAAAAAAAAAAATTATTTGAAGAAGTTAGAATTAATAGGAAAATAATAATAATTAACTATATTTTATAAAAATATATTTTTAATTAAGTAAATCTTTTATTTTAAATAGATTAATTTTAAAAAAAATAATAATTAAATAATTATATTAATTATACAAAAATATAATATATAGTCCTAATTATATCATTGTTTTCAATATTCTTGACATAACATATGAACATGAAATAACAATGGTTGACAGAAACAAAGCCAAAAAATTATTTTTAATTGGTGCGAAATTTAAAATTTTATATATAAATATAAAAATTTTTAAAAAATTTAATTTCAGATTCATCAAAATTATATAAAAAAAAATTAAATTTTAATGGATGATATGAAATTATTTTATTAATTTTATAGATTTTTTTCAGACTGAAATAGCTTAGATCCACTCCAGCCTGCGCTATCTGTATCTCTAATGGTTGAATTCCATAAATAAATAAATTAGAATATCCTTACATAAATCTAATATAATTGCTAAAAGTGACGAATACAATAAACAATTACTTTCCACCTATTTAATACAAATTTTAGGGGTGTAGAAATAGAAAGCTAAATTACCATTTTATTCACGAAGGATAGAATTCTACTAATGGCAAATTTGGTCAAACATATTTTAGAGACATTAGAACATTCTCCATATCAAGATATCCTTGATGGAGCAGACAACATTTGGATGTGTCCTAAACCTAGTCCTAGGATATAAAAATGTACACATATACATTACACAAAAAAAAAATAATTTATTATTTTAATAATTCTTAAATCAGTTCGGAACATATTAATATGTGAAAAATTATTATCTGGTGTGAGTATACATGTCAATTTAATAAAATAAAAATATATGTGATAAAAAAATATTAAAATTTTTTTTAATAAAAAAATACTTGATTAAAATATTTTATTATCTTTATCTTGATTAATTAGATAAGTTTATATATTTGATTTAAATAATAATTTAAAAAAAACAAAGATTTAATCAAGTCAAATTTATATATTAAAAAAAAATCTTTAAAATAAACTGCCCATGTTTGTTTCCAAAGAAAACAAAAGAGAAATTAAACTAAACAACTCGTGTTTGTTTCCCAAGAAAACAAAAGAAAGACTCATCATCAACCCATTGATCCAAAGGAAAACCGACACTGAAACCAAAAGAAATTTACAAACTAGTAGATTTTGATTCTATTTTGTGCTTTTTTCTTTGAGAAATGACAAATGTGGGTTTTGGAGAAAGACAAAATGTAAAGATTAAAAAAAAAAAAAAGCAACTCGGGATCGGAGAAGAAGGGACCAAGAATAAAAATATTTGCATAATAACTATGAGTCAATGATGGAAAAGAAAAAAAAAATGGGTCATAGGCATTTGAAAGTGGGTCTAATTGGAGACTGTGTGCCTATGTTTGTTCGAATGTGAATGCTAATAATCATATGCTTTTATTTTTGAGACTGAAAATCATAAATATATGCTTTAATAATATGCAAACCCAATAAAGAACCAAAGATGTGAGAATCGAAGTTTCTGACAAATTCAATGAAACTAATCAATAAAACATTCATTTCCCTTCCCCTTTCCCTTTATATTATTTATTATTTATATTTTACTTTAAAAATCATTAAAAAAAAAAAGCAAAATAAAATGATGGACCAATTAAAAGAAATGAAATTATATATATATATAAAAAAAAAAAAAAAGGACGAAAGCAGTGTTTGAATAGACAAGGAGACAAGGGTAGGGAATAATGGGAAGAGAAGAGCAAACATTGATATTATTTTGAGAGGAAAGTAACTATTGCATCATTATTATTTTGAAAACGACTTACCCAGTGCAACAACACCCCAAAAATCCCTTAGCTCTTAGCTATTATCTACTCTCTGAAGTATAACTCTTCATAAAATCTCGAGCCCCTGCTTCTTTATTGTTTCAATTTTCACCAAATCAGCTCAAGTCAAAAGCACTAGTGAAATGCAAAATTATTATTGCAAGTTTGAAATCTGATATACAGGGATTATCAGAAATCAAAAACCTTGAATGGGTTTTAGCGCAAATCTTATATATATATAGTATTATAAAGAATTAAAGTGATGCTCTGTTTGCTTGCCGAGAAAGTTGAAAAAGTTTGGAACAAGAGGGTGAGAGAGAGATTGGAACTCTTTATCTTTAGCAACTCCACTTCTGTTGACTAAAAAAGAAAGATAAACAAAGTGAAAAAAGGAAAGCAATGCCGTGTTTGGGTGGTGAGAAAATGAAGGAAATTTTTTTTAAAAAAAAAACAGATGAATAAATAGAAACTCAGCCTTAATCAACTCTTGAATCTAATAAAAACTTTTAAAAACTAATTGAATATAACATAAACAAAAAAATGCAAAGAAAAGCACCTTGATTAATTGACGCCTCCTTTATTATAACCGATAAAAGCAGAGCATAAAATCCTCTAAATCTTCATCTAATTAATTTTGCTCTTCAATGCCACGCCCAAAACACGATCAATCGAATCACTTTAATTTCGCTAATTTATAATAACCAAAAATGATCACAACTCGCTTATCTCTCTCTCTCTGCTAATTGATATATGAAGGAGGGAGAAATAATTTAAAATAAATAAAATAAGTATTAAAATGGAATGTTTGAGATTTGGAGATTCTCAGCTTCAACTTTCGAAACTCACAGACAAGGAAAAACGAACAAGTTGGAATCCACCTATTTATATAGGAGGAAAGACTTGACGGCTTCAGAATTTCGCCGTTACTTAACGGTGAAAGTGTACCATTGTTAATGGATTTAAAGGGGAAAGAAGGCCGTTAACATTAAGGAAGCTTTAAATTTCAGATAAATAATATTTAATTTTTTAAATGGTGCTTATAAGAGAGGACAATGGAGCCCACATGTTTAGGTGTTGTAAGGGAAGGATCTCTTACGTGTATGGAAAGTAGGCCACATTCCACTGTGTGATTGAGGGGTTGACGAAAGGAGAAGGCATGGATTTATATTAATATTTCTTTTTTTTTTTTTTACTGGTGAAGGCTAATGTATTATAAATATTTTCAAAATCGGACCAATTAAAAATGGATGATGAAAATAAAAGATTAAATAATTAAATAAAAAAAATTAATATATATATATATATATATATATATATAATTTGATATTTATTATATATATGATAAAAATAAATATAATGTAATTATATTTAAATCAAAAAATTATAAAAGACTATATTTTTTATGGTGTCAATCCAATCATATTAAATCAAAAGTTATATATATAATAAGTTATGAACATTTATTTTGTCAAACATAAGCAATATGGTAATATATAATAGGATTATGATTTTATAAGTTTTGATATTGGTTAAAATTAAAACGAAATTACTGAAATTTTCTTAATTAAAATTAATTTTGTTTTTACTCAAAACAATAATATTTTTACTTAATAAAAACGTTGTTTTGATCGAAAATTAAAAAAAATAAAATTAAAAATTAAAAAAATCTGATCCGCTCTTACTGAAAAATCAGTTTGGTTCGATCGGTTTATCGGTTAATTGGTCAGTTCATCAATTTTTTAACCTATTTTTTGGGGCGAATAAATGGAGACTGACCAGACTGATTCTTAATTTATTTTTTGATTTTTTTTATTCAACCGGCCGATCCGGTCTAATTTTAACAACCATGTACTATTATATATATATATTAGTTTTTACTATTTTAAAATTAATTGATTAATTAATTAAATATACAAATAAATGTTAGATTAAAATTGTTAATAGTAAAAGTGCATAATTTTAAAAAGGGGGTCTAACAAACTCCCCCTTTTTTATGATAACAAAACCATACATACAAGTATTTAGGAAACATGCAAAAAAATCTCAATTAATATTTATAAATAATACTTGTATAACTTCTTTCCCTTTGTTATATCAATAAAAAGATTTTATATTCTCTCTTTAAAAATGAATTGCTCAACACATAAAGGGATCCAAATAATTTCTCCCCCTATTTCAAGTATTTATCTCCCTTAATAAAAAAAATATTCAAGGGGTATACAAGGGATCATCAAAGTAAAAATGTATTTTCAAAACACATTTGAACAAATAAACATGCCATTAACATTTTCAAAAATTTTTTTTACTCAAATCAATAGGCATATAAAAACTATTATAGTGATAACACATTTATTTAATGAAGGTTTAAAGTTTAGAGTTACCACTTGTAGCTAAGAATTTTAACCTTTTGAAGGAGGTAAGCCTAATTTGAGTTGTGGCATCCATTACACATCATTTGGCTTCTTTTTGCTTTGGACTTCAAACAATATGACTTCTTCTTCATCATCAAATTTTTGCATAAAAGAAAAAGTCTTTGGTATCCATTTCATTTTGGGTCTTTGGGGGTTAGTCTTTGTGTCTTTAACAACCCAAACTAACTTAGTTTTTTACTATTTTCTTTTAATAGCACATTCATGAATAATATGATCATATTTATTGCAATAAGAATAATATTTGTGAAATGTCATATTATTTCTACTTCTATATGAATGATGTCTTTTTATTTTGCAAAAATAAAATTTATATCCATAACCATTATAACAATATTCATTAAATTTGTGGTTATAACTATGAATGCTATGCTTATGGTTTTTCTTGTTGGGGGCATGATTATTTTTACAAGTATGAGTCTTATAACCATGAGAATTACAAGAACGATGTCTAATGAATGGAGTCTTAAAAATCATATTTCCTTTTTCTTTTTCTTGTTCTGAAAGAGATGATTTTAAACTATTTAAATTATTTTTAAGAATTTTATTTTCTTTCAAAACTTGGTCATAATCTTAAGATTTCACCAATAGCTTTTTGTTTTCCTTTTCAAGATCATCATTAGTGGAAATCAATAAAAAAAAATTTATTATTCAAATGTTCATTTTCATATTTCAAATTATCAATATGACATTTGAACAATTTATTTTTCTTTTTCATTTTCTCAAGATCGATGCACATGGTCTCTAATGTATCTAGTAACTCATCATATGAAAAATTATCATCAATAGAATTTAAGGGATTTAATGTTACCTTATGAGAAAAAGTATCCCCATCAATGGCCATGAAGTACAAATTATCAACATCATCCTTGCTTTCTTCATCACTTGTGTAGGTAGAATAATCTAAGCCACTATTTCTTCTAGATTGTAACATCATTTCCTCTTGCTCATTATCTTCTTCTTGTTATTGATGAGTAGGAATGTTTGTATCTAAAACTTCATCAACATTTCATCAACATCGTAAGAAGTGTTAGAGTTATAAGTAGAATCAAGTAACTTCCATATTTCATTAGTACTAACACAAGAAGATACTTTATTGTAATCATTCTCATTTGTTGAACCCCTTGGGTTTGATGTTTATTTTGATGATAACAAATTATATCAATGTGTTAATTATGCTAACAAATTTGTTTAAGTTTATCAAGGTATGAGAAATCATGACCAATGATTATTCATAAGTTTAACACAATTTGATAAAGTGCATATACTAAGGATGAGCATTTATGAGAAATGCAACAAATTAGGATTCAAGTTGCAGATAGCAAGAAAGTAACAGCCACAACAAATAAGTAGCCCCCGCTACTTAAAGTCGCAGCCGCTACCAAATAAGTAGCCCCCGCTATTTATTAAGTCGTGTCCGCTATCAATCAGTCACAACCGCTACTAAAAAGTCCAGAAGGTCTAATTGCTTAAGTTTGGAAAACGAGCTACTTATTTAAGTAGCCCCCGCTACTCTGAAAAATCAATAATAAAAACTAGCATTTGGAAAAGCTGTCAACTATACTTTTTGGCATTAAATAAAGTCAAACAACTATAATTCATTCAAGACTATAAATATGAGTTGATAGGAAGCTTAAAAATAAGAAAATAATAATTGAGAATTTATTATTAAGTTATTGCACCAAATCATTCATATTTATAGTTTGAAAAACTTAGTTTAGAGATATCTCATTATCAATAAAATTTTAGTATTATTTTATTCCTTGTGGACTCTAAAAATTATTTTCCTTGTGGACTCAAGGACATTTAAGGCGCAGACGTGTTCTAGCCTTATTTAGCTGCTTTCTCATTGTGTCAAGTAGTATCAGAGCAAGCCAAGACTTGTCTCATTGATGACAATCTACGGAGTACGAAGCAACCTCTTCATTGACGGTGATCGCGAAGGGCAAACTCTTTCTAGAATAAATTTTTAATATCTGTAATACAGAAAAAACAACACTCGAGACGATATTGTGTATAATCGACATATTCTTAGTTTAGAAAATAATTCTTATTTTCAGAATTATGGATATGATAGACCTTGCACTCACAATCAATCTATTCATAGAAACGTTCCTAATTGAAAAGGTATTTCTTATTTTGATGGTAATTTTTATGAAAAAAATTTTGTAAAATGGTTATTTGATTTGGAAGTATATTTTGATTATAATGATATTCATGGGAAGGAAAAAATTAGACTTACTTTTTGGAAATTAAAAGATGATGCTTTAGAATGGTGGGTTGTTTATGAAAAAAATATAATAAAATTAGTTCATGGACAAAAATAAAAGAATTATTAGTCGATGAATTTTATGATAGTTGTTATGTGCTTTATGATTTAAATAAATATTAAACAAATACTATGAGAAGTTGGAAAATTATTCTCATATTTATCTTAAAAACTTTACTCCATATTGTGCAAGAAATCATCAAGAAAGTAATAAATTCAATGATATGCATGGAGAATAAATTGCATTGGATGTAAATTCTAGTATTCTTGAAATCCATCAATAGAATGTGATAAAGTATTGGAGCTAATTAAATTGGATGAAAAAGTTCATTAAATTGAGTTTGAAGAATCTAAAGTCCAAGAAGTCAAAGATATTGAAACCAATATAGATGGTGGTTTGGCTGAATTTATTGCCAATGATGAAGCTGGTTATAAAGATTTTGATATTTAAGTAAATGTTACTTTTTTCATTGGGATGGTTAAGATGCAAGAGGTGCAAGAAATTGTAAATCAAAAGCTTCTACTGGTAGAGCATGAAATTGAAGATCCTAACATTTGCAAGAAGGAATTATTGACAAATCAAATTATTTATTTTCAAAGTGAGCCCATAACTCATGAGTTCCATGATTTTATTGTGAGTGAAGTTCAATATATTGATTTTATTTATGATTGATAATTTCAATTTCGCTCCATATCAATTAAATTTTCAAACAAATATTTTATTTGAAAGTTATCTCATGCAGACACTAGTGTATTCAAACTATTTATTTATTTGGCATAGAAGATTTCAATTTCAAATTATAAACTCAAGGTCAAGTTTTCTCAAAATGGAGGAGAATGATGAGGTAATAAATATCTATCTTTATAAATATTTTAATTGTACTTATCTAATTTCCTATTTAGATTAGATTTGTTATACTTATTTAATTACATAATTATATTAGATTTACTTTTCTTATTTTTCAAGTAATTATAGAATAATTATAATTCGTATTTAATAATCTTATTAGTTCCCAATTAGGATTTAATGCCTTGTAAATAGGCATATTATGTAATAGTTTAGAGATATCTCATTATTAATAAAATTTTTGTATTATTTTATTTCTGGTGGACTCCAAAAATTATTTTCCTTGTGGACCCAATGACGTTTAAGACATAAACGTTTTCTAGACTTATTTACCTGCTTTCTCGCTGCGTAAGTATTGGGCTTTATATACCATTTCAAATAAGAGATCGTAAAGAGAGATGTGATTCCCATGAAATCCTATAATGACACTGAGACTAGATTTTATTCGCAATAGGACGAGTTAGATAACCTAAAAGAAGAAGGAGGAGTGGTGGGCCTACATTAGTAAACCTAAATCACCTGTAAAGCTATCAGGATACTTCTTGACTCTTTGTAAGTATATTAACTTGTTGGAAATTTTTATTTACTTTAAAATCTGTCTCATAACTAGACTTTGTATTTGAACTTTGTATTTTGTAGGTTTTTGAGCTTAAAGGGACAATGATGTAAAGAATATCCTTTTTTTTTTTTTTGTGAAAATGTAAATTGGTTGTGGAATTCTCACCAATGCCCATTGAAGAAGGAAGATAAGAATAGCCATTGAAATTTTCAATAGCCGTGGAAACTCCTTCAATTCTTTCTCCAAAACTCATGACAACATTTTCATGCCCAATCCTAACTGCTGCGAAAGGGTATCCAATTGCCATGGAAGTAGGCTACCACTTTAAGTGTCAATATCAATTGGCTATGCGAACCTCCACCATCCATTCCAACCCCCACACCAACATCCAACATCCACATCAACACCTTCACTAAACACCCATATGCTAAATTTTAGCATATAATTTAGTGGTCTCCACTTTTAAGGCAAGAGCATTTCCACCCACAGCTCTATAAATAGAACCTTATCTTCTTTCTTTCACTATTTTGGTTTTTCCTAAAACCTAGACTCCAAGTCTAAATGGAAAGCAAGTCCATCTTCTTCCCTTAGTCTTCTCCTTGGGTTTCCTTTCTTTCCTCTTCTTCATTTTTGACAGCCACTTTATAGTTGTCTAAGGATTTGGCATGTAGAGAAGCTTGAAGCAAAGGTGTGAGAGAGCCAATACAAGCCTCACATCATCTAGATCTAAAGGATTCTATGTTGCTTTCCATTTCCTTTACTGTAAATATGTTTTATTGTAGTTTGCAGTTAAGTTTTTATGAATCTTGAACCACAACTATGTATTAATTGATTTTTTATATGCAAGATTTGATTTTTATATTTCTTTATATATATATATATATATATATATATATATTGAGTGCTTGCATTATACTTAATACTTTAAGAGTTTGATCACCTCTTAAATAATTTTAATAGTTTAAAAGATCTTGAAAAATGATTTTAAACTATTAATTATGGATCTCACATTGTGAGTTGATTAAGATGAAGAAATTTATTGGCAGGACTCCCCTGGTGGTCAGAGTCTTGAAAAGCTATGGATCTCATATTGTGAGTTGATTAAGATGAAGAAATTTACTGGCGGGACTCCCCTGGTAGCCAAAGTCTTGAAAATCTCTAATTAGGACTTTTTATAAAGTTTAATGTATTCTTAATCTAATGATTGAATGGAAGAGATTTCATTACATGTTAGCTTGGATAGTGTCAATGAAGGTCTATAGATAGAACATTATGTGGCACTAGGAAAAAGGCATTAATATATGAAGTTGATTAAATGTCTTGTTGCGTGAAATTAATTGATATGTATGCTTGGTTAAGTAAAACCCTAACTACTTGCAGTCACGTGTTATTTTTTTAGTTTAGTGTAGTTTAGCTTTAATTCATTTTCAAAGAAAACTTTTTGCTTCTCCAAATAATCAAAGGTTAGTTACAATACTCGTAGAATATCCCTCAATTAATCTTCATGAGATCAACAATTCTTACTCTTTAAAATCACTAACTACTTCAACATGTGCACTTGCTGCACTTATGGTTCGCTACAGTTATATACCAAATTGGAAATTTAAAGAGTTAAATAGGATATTTTAAAAGTTTAAGATGCCACAAGATTTTTTTCGAAAAGCACACGTGCTAAATTATGCATTCAGTCATTGTATATCCTATGTATATAGGTAGAATTCTCATGTACGATGTAATGCACACTTAAATGAAAAAAAAAAAATTGTAGCCATTAGACTTTTATGCCTATATACATAGATTCTCAAATCAAATCAGGTAAATATTCTTTTTATTTTTTCTTTCGTCCTATCTCTTTATTTATAATTATAATTATAATTATATTTAAAATATTACCTCATGAATTTTATGGAAATTCATTTTACTTCGTTGTATTATCTGCATTGTATGATGCTTAGATCTAAATTATATAACTTACAAATGAGCTCGAGCTCTATCATACTCAATCCACATTCCATGTAAATAAGTTAAATTATATATATGTTAACGAGTTATTATTATATTGGAAGTTGAACCAAGTACTTAATACTCCAAATTGAGTTTTACGATTAAGGTAACGAAGTTGTTTGTTAATTATGTATATTGGAGAAATACTCAATTTGAGGTATGAACTTTTAGCAAAAGTTCAATTTAGGTCATATATTTCAACTCAGTCCAATTACCCCCTCATTCTTTACTTTTGGTCTAATAAAGGGCTTACCCATTAATTAGATGAAATGAAAGTTAATTGTGGGAACCATTCATATTTTTTAATTAATATTAAAAAAAAAAGATGAATCCTATATCAGATCTGGGTCTCATTTAGGTTTCAAACCTACAACAAGCGAGAGAATGAAGGTGCATTTGCTTCCCATCCTCCAAGTAATGCTTTCTCTCTGCTTTAGTCTCATTAATCATCTTAGTGAAAGGCAAAAATACTGACTTTAGCTTATTATGGTCCACTTGGAGATACTTATTAATTACACCTATACTATCACCAGCAATCCTCATATATTTTTCAGCTCCCGACTCATCACCCAAATTTCTCCTGAAAGGACTGCTCATTCAGATCTTAGGTGAAGGTTTCGAATTCGAAGCAGATTTAGAGGGTTTCAGGTCATTAGATTTGGAGTCCGACGACGATTTATTGACAGTAGCAACGGGAGATTCCCAGTGAAATTTACAGTGAGAATGAGAGGTGGAGGAGGAGGAAGGCTTATTGAAGGAAAACTTGGGGTAGGAACCACCAACCATCCTCGAAAAACACGTGGAATTAGCTATGGTTTTTCCAAGATATAAATATAAGTTAATTTGTACATTTTCAAGTTTCTTCAGCTTTGCAGAGGTCATCTTAGTTTGATCTTGATTTCTCGACACATTTTTAGTCTTTACAATCTCCTTATCTATTGGTTTTCTGCTATTAGCCACCACCTTATGAATCTTGTTTATTTTCTTATCTGTCATCTCTTTCCTCTGTTGTTGGTGAGTTGCAGGATTGCAGCCTTTCATTTTAGAAGAATCTTTCAATTGTTTCTTGATTTCTTTCTCCTCTACTCTTGAGACTACCCCTTTGAATTTTTCTCTTTTGCCATGGGTAAATCTTTTCATTAGAGCTTGTTCTGCTTCCGTAGTTCATCATATTTTCTTTTAATTTTAATTTTGAATTATAATTTTAATATTTTCTAATATTTAATATGTATTAATTTTATTATTTAAAAATATAAATGAGTAAAATAATTAATTTTTATTTCATCTAATTAACAGACAAGCACTCAATTGGACCAAAATTAAAGAACGAGAGAGTATTTGGATTAAGTTAAAATACGTGATCTGAATTGAGCTTTTGCTAAAAATTCAAGTCCTAAATTAAATATTTTCTTCTATATATTGGTATGTAATTTAAAAAAAAAAAACAAAAATATTATAGATATTATTGTCCTAAAACACCCTTTGTTGTTTTTCAAATTCGGAACACGATAGCCTATCACTCATATTATATGGAAAAAAAAGTACAATATGGTGATATACAATACAAGCTGTAAAATTTTAAGTGGGCCATAATAGATTGAGTTTTTGAAATTTGAATATTATTTGTTTGGTTTAAGTCCGACTCAACTTTCTAAAAACAAATGGATTTTCAAACAACGTAATTATATATTAAATTGCATAAATTCAGGAATAAAATTAATAAAATAATTTTGAGTATGGTCAAGAATTAAAATTTTTTACATAGATAATTTTTTTTTTTTTTTTTTTTATAAAAGTATAATTTTTTTTATAAAATTAATGCTCAATAGACCAAGAATATATAAAAAATTAAATTTTGATAAGTCAAATAAAAAAATTTATATAAGTGATTCAGGCCTACATGAATCTGGATGTAATATCATCTCTACATAAATTATATCCTCTAATTTTTACTAATGATTGTAATTTAATTTATTATTATTTATAAAAAATATAAATTGAAATTAAAGGTTGAAATGTAAAAAAATAAAATTCAAATTATTAAAGGTTTCTAAATAAGAAAATGGCCAAATCTATAACATCATACCTATGAAATTAATTAACGATTAGGTGTAAGAGATTTGAGTCATTTAATCAATAATCTCGAGTTTGAGTTTTGAGATTATAAAAAATGTTATTGGAATATCATCCCATAAAAATGCATATCAAAACATGATCCAGATTAGTTGAGACAATCTAAATACTCGACAAGAGTACCGAAAAAAACTTATGAAATTAAAGGAATGATATAAGGTAAAAAAAAAAAAAAAAAAAAAAGAGAAAATAAATTTTAAAATAAAAATGAAATCAAATTCCAAATCAACGAATTTAAATTTTAAAACTTTCATTTCCCATCCTCCAAGAATGAGAAGATAAAGAGAGTAATTTGTTTTATTTTATTTATTGAGTCACTGAACTTTTTATTTTTATTTTTTACATTAAACTCTTATTATTATTATTATTATTATTTTGCATGTGTTGTGAAGGTGCAAGAGGTGTGTAGTACTTCAACAGTTAGAATTACTAATTTTTTAACCGATTAAATACAAATATTTTTGGGAATTTGATTTCATTGAATGCAATATCATGAAGATGTCATAAAGCATAGAAATATTTTGTGAAAAAGGAACCATTGTATTCATGGCAAAATTATAATAAATCAGCACATTAAGATATTATTTAATAATAAATATATATATAAAATGAATAATAAATTTAAATTCGATTCTTCTTTTTCATATTAAAAAAATTATAGCAAATTTAAATTATGATATGTTTTGATTGATATTTTTAAAATTATTATGAATTTTAATTTGAGTTTTTGAATGTAAAATCATAATCAATAGGCATTATAATAAATATTAAGATAAATTGGCAAGCAGTTCGAGATTTTGAGTGTTGATTTGGCAAGGTACCGACTCCTCTTAAATTCTACTATCTTGAAGTAACTGTCATTTTCCACTTTGTAGCTTGTAGTCAAGGTTTTCCACTTCTCGACTTCACTTAACTTTAGCTCCGTTTCAACTCCTCTTTCCCCTGAATCGTTAACATACTCTGACTGTCTTTCTTTGATGGTTGCGCTTTCCACACGAGCTAAAGTGCTAAACAAATGAATATGGGCTTCCTTGAATAAACAGGGAACCAAAATTACGAAACTTTACTAATTAATTTAAATTTAAATGGAGCCTATTAAATATTATAGGATTATTGGTCAATGTCTAAATTTTAAAATAGGTGTAAACATATATGTATAAACTATAAACTACAATCAATGTTATAAAAATCGGATTGAATCAACCTATTCAATTGAAAAATAAGAAATCAATTAGTCTGCTAATTTATTTCATTCCAAATTATTCGTTCATAAAAATTGAATTAAAATTCAGTAATTTAGCCGAATAATTAGCGATTCGATCTGAGTTTTTTAAATTAAATGAATCATAAAATTTCGTTGTCTGAATTTTTCGAGTTAAGTGAATCATGAAAATTGGATCGAATCAATTAATTTAACTAAAAAAAATAAAAAATAAATTATCCCACCATAAAAATCAGACTAAAATTTAATAATTTGAATATTAGGTATGGATAACGAACTTCTTTGTCTGAGTTTTTTGGTCGGACGAATCACGGAACTTTTTTTTTTTTTGGTGCAAAACAGCATTGCATCGGGACGACGTTTTAAATTGTTTTTGCCACTCTGGGCTTTATTGCTTGGGCACATTCAACCTTTATGGATCATTTTATGCCATTTACATATATATTTCTCTTCTTTCTCAATTCAGTTTTCGATGTGGGAATTTGTTGTGCTCTCCATTTCTTTCAACTCCATTTATTTGTTTCTAATTTATTTTATTTTATTTTATTTTAATTTCTTTCTATTCCATTTCTTTTTCAAATAACTCTCTCTCTCTCTCTATATATATAATTGAGTAAATATATTAAATTATAAAATAAGGATATAAAAATTAATTAAAATTAATAAAAATTTGGGTCATTATAATATGTAATATTAATTATAATACTACTAAAAATATATTTATAATTAAATTTAATTAAAAGTTCAAAATTGACTAAATTAACTAAATGAATATATTTTTATTTAGCTAAATTAAATTAATTAAATTTAACGTATTTATTAAAGTTAATTTAACTATTTAATTACTTAATTAAATTTATTAATGAAAATTTTCTTATAAATAATAAATAATTAATTATATAGTTATTTTATTATTTAATTTTTGTTATGTATGGATAATATTTATTTTGAGTATATAGATAATAAATCAAATTATATAGTAATATTTATTTTTTATATTATATAATATTAATTTAATTACTCTCGATTTTATTTTAATTCAACCAATTCTACTGTAGTCGAACTTTTGACATTTTACTTTCATTGATTTTTGACCGGGCCGGTATGAGAATATTATCTACGATTATTCATAGAAATGTAAATTTTTTTTTGGCAACTATAATTTTTTTTTGAACTTTAACACCTTTTATAATTTCTGCAATAATTTTATAATTTTGGCAAAAGCAACATAAAATTTAAATTTTTTTTGCAATATTATCATTGACATATTCTTATATAAGTTCTCCTATAATTCTAGCTAACGTTGAGGAGTTCTTTAAAATCTTTGCCATGTTAAAAAAAAAAATAAAAAATGAAAACTACAGTGTTTCCATCTATTACAAATCAAAATCCTAAATCCTAATTTGTTTTTTCTTAATTCTTATATTATGATGATAACAGGGCAACAACACTTCTCAATCTCAATTTCAATCTCCATATAAATTAAATGAAGAAAATGATGATGTGTGATAACCCATCTTAATGAGGGTTAAAATTGGCTCGCTCTGAGATGGGCCTAAGAGCACAAATCCAAGAGGAAAGTATATAGTCGAGGATGCAAACCATAATACAATCAAACTTAATGCCTCTCAAAATCTATCACCAATAAGTCTAGCACCTTATAATATCTCTCAATCAATAGACTTAGTTCCTTTTAAGACAAGTCGCCTCACCACGCCTTATCTCCTCACTCTCTCACATCTGAGCACAAGCACTTTGCTTCCCAGCAATAACTCGCTTTGTCAATGGATAGCATACAAAGGAAGTCTCTACTGACAACTCCTTACAAGCTTGCCTAACACGCAATTCTTATCATCTTCGACAAATGAAATTTTGTCACTTCAGCACAAAACTCCACAACCTCCAAGTAAACGCATGATTATCTCTTGTCCCATTATAGAATGATGTGACTCAACTTACTTAAGTACCTGCAGCCAAGCAAGTCAAGACCTCTACAAATACCCAAAATTCTCCAACTCAAGGGGACATTTTGGGAGGAGAAGAAGTTCACTCCATCAAATACTTCTTAGGTTGCTTGGCCTTCAGGAAGCGCTTTCTCTCTAACAGAGCAGTCTTTTTGTCATTCACTATAGACTATCCTCTTCTCTTAAACTAGCCACTCTCTTAGGATGTCCTATTCTCTTAAGCTAGTATTTCTACCTTTGTAAGTGCACAAGTCAGATTGTAGCAAGTGATTTTAAATTTGAGTAAAGGTTGTCAAATCCTACGAGGAAAAGGATATGATTACTAGAATTAATAGCTTATATATTTATCTAGACAATGAATTATCAGTTGGGTTGAGTTGAAATAGATCAGACAAAGCAAGTAATCTAACTAAACAAACAAGAAGGCAATCAAAAGATGAAAACAATGAAGATGAAGTCTAGGATTCATACTTCGACTAATTCTTCTCTTGGGATACGAATATGATATGGTTATTTATTGCAAGATGATGATTAAAGATAAATCTTCCTATGGTAATGCAAACCCTCTCAAGTTGAATGCATGTACCCAACCAACCCCATCTTTACACTCGCGATTTGGACAATCCATTAAGTTTTGTGAATGAGTGGGTATTATCATCTAAGTTTGCCTATTCCTCCATATGACAAATGCCTTGATATATTGTCTTCTATGCATTAGCATCACACTTTCACTCCCACTGTTGCATGTCATGCCATAGATAATGATAATAGTGGCCAATTACTATCACTTATAAAAGTCAAGGGCAACAAATTAGTAATCTTAGGATTGGGAAACACCTTTCAAGGAAGTTAATATTTCTTAGTTGTATAACCAAGAGAGATTAATCTTTCCTTTTTAAATTACTTGGGTTAAAATTAGTTAAACTTTGTTTGAATAGATCTCGCTTTAGAATTTATTAAATCACAGGTGCATACCCTAAGGGGTCCAATTTGGATCAATTTCATGCATGTTGAATTATATTCATGTTCTTCTCTTTCTTGTAGTCATTTGATGTAGTTGTCCCTATGTATGTTTTAATGATGCCAAAAATTTTAATAAAAAAAAAAATTATATGATATTTGTTTCCTAGGTATTTGCAATTTGCAGGGTATAATGGTGCTATAAGATGTTCATCCTTGATACAATTAAATTAAATTTCAATAATTTGAGACAAAGACACAATTCATGATCTTTATCTCTTTCTCACCCTCGTTACCAGCTTGTAATGAGAGTTACTATTTAGTAACTATTGTTACCCTCTGTAGGATGAAATGGCAGAGATGATTCGAGACTAAAGTTACCCCCATTACCAGAAAATGCACCACCATTACAGTTGTCTAGTAACGACTATTACATCATCTTAACAAGCATTATCTATTGGTGTTAGACAAATTTGCAGAGTATTAAAGAGTCATTTTCACTTATGTAAGCATGAAAAACATCATTTTCACACTAGAACAACTATATTTTTTAATGTTGGGTTGACTAATATAAAGACAAAAACTCCAAATTAAAGAATAAGAAGCCCTAAGTGATTTCAAGTACAAAAAGCTTAAATTCTCTAGTTCCTATCACATACTCTATTTTCTTAAAAAAAAAATTCTATTCAAAGTTTATATTTTGTGTGTTCATCTCTTGTAAAGATAGAAGCTTAAATTCTATATCTTGCAATAGCTTCTTGTAAAATATTGAGAGACTCAAAATCTCAAACTCTTATACCTCTCGTGCTTATTGGGTGCAATCCCATATCACTGGTGTATTGTAAACTTTGTTGACCTCATATATGTTTTGATAATTCCCAAACTTTAGTAACATTTAATCTTTCACTTAAATTGGGCTTCAATGTATTTTTTTTGTTTTGCAAGTGTAATGCCAGTACCAAACTAATCACGCTTGTTATAAAAGTAAGTCAAAGCAGAAAAGTCAAGCTAGTCAGTAATGCTCATTACTAATATGGAACACCCGTTACCATTGAGCAACATTTATGAGATAGTAAGACTTATGGAACAATACCAGCATAACAATTGTATTGTCAGAAGTTAAGCGAGAAATAAGGAACACTCATTACACAATAGTAACATATGTTATATATCGAGGCAAAATTATATTGTTCACACATAAAGAATCTTCATGCTCTTTCCAAGAAGTTATCTTCATTACAAAGTATACTAATGCCCGTTACAAGGGTTGTAATGCTCATTACTATCGAGAAGAAATTATAAATTTTAAACAATGAGATATTTCACATTCATTCCAGCAAAGCTCATGCCCGTTATAAGAGATGATGAATCCTTAAGAGTAACTAATATTACCTATCATTGTCAGACGAATCTACAAAAAATTAGCTAGCCATTGCAAGTGTAAAAAAAAGCAATCAAGTTAGAGTGGCCATATTCTGAAGCCTGAAGTGCAGGGCTATAAAAGATGAAATTCCTAAGTGAAGATGGATGGACTTAGGTGATTCAAGTGAATACCTTTCTAATCTTCATCTTCCAACTATTACTATATTTTTAGAACACTTGAACTTTAGTTTATACTCTTGAGTGTTCTTATTGTAAAGTTGTGAGTTTAGATTTTTATCATTTGTAATAGCTTATTGTAAAGTCTTGAGAGTCTTAAACTCTTAATAACTCTTGTTGTATACTTGAGTTCGGTGAAACCTTATATAACTAGGGCATTATCTTGTAGAACTATTATGGGAAAAATCTTGGAGAACTAGGGTAAAATCTCATATAATTAAGGTGAAAATCCATAAAACTATTATGATGAAATCCCATAGAACAATTGTGGGCAAAATTTCTGAAAACTAGGATGAAATTTTGAATAACTATTATAAGCTTTGGGCATAACCTCGTACATCTAGTGGAACCTTAAGTCGCATACTTAGAAGAAATGGATATAGGAAATGAGTTTGGTCTGAGCCATTATAAAAACTTGGCTACGAACTTTCTATCCTTTACTCTATTTTTATAATTGCATTTGAATTGAATTAATATATTGCATATATGTGAGAATTCAATTATAAATTAAAATTTCTATTCACCCCTTTTAGAATTACTTGCCATTTAGGGCCAATAATTGGTATCAGAATATGTGCTCTAATTTGCTTAAAATTTCAATGACTTTTAGAGCTTATTATCAGCTATGGTAGGTTTTACAAGAGCTCTATTGGAGGAAGGACAATGCAATATTAGACTAACTTTATTTTGCGAAAACAATTACAACATTAGAAAGTTAGAATGCAATTTCATATAAAGTTAAAAGGATATGACCTTTGGGAGATTTTGGAAAAAAGTTCATTTGTTCTAATGTAGAAAAATTCAAGCAAGCCAAAAGATACCTCCAAACACACTAAAGAAGAGAAGAGGAGATTGGCGATAAATGACAAAACTGCGGACTTATTATTTTATGCCTTGGATGAAACATAATTCAATTGAGTTTTAGCATGTGAGTCTGCCAAGGATATATGGAAAATTTTAAAGATAACTCATGAGAGAACTAGTCAAGTAAAGGACACCAAGATAAACATCCTCACCTCTTGTTTCAAAAATTTCTCAATGAAGGAAGAAGATTCCATTATCGATATGTACAAAAGATTCCCAACCACTGTGAATGAACTAGAGGGACTTGAGTAGACCTTCACACAAAAAGAGCTAGTCATCAAGCTCTTAAGGTCCTTGCCATAAAAGTATGATTCCAAGGTGGATGCCACTAAGGAATCCAAGAATTTGAATTCATTTACTCTTAAAGAGCTGATAAGGAATCTTATGACTTTTGAAATGAAGAAAAGTAAAAGGCAAGAAATAAGGAATGAGGATAAAAAAACACTTCTAAGTCAAAGAAATCCATTTCTTTTAAAGCTTCAATTGATGACTCCTCTAACAATGAAGATGAATAAGAGATGTTACTCTTTGCAAATAAATTCAGTAAATTTACAAGTTCATCTCAAATGAGAAGAAATACCTTTTGCTATGATGCAATTCAAAAAGAATTTGATGTAATGCAATTCAAGATGCCTTAAATTATAAGGAGTTTGAGTTTAAGAAGTTATACCTTTTCTGATAATGCAGAGGTATCTCATCATTTTGTCTGAACTTTGCTTTTGAAAATGATTCTTAGCAAATGGTTCTGATCTTATTCTCTGGTTAGATTGAGTTTATCATACTTACCAGAAAACTCATGGAATGAAGTTGGTTTTGTATGGATATTTGGGAGGAATGGCTTTGCCAGCCATAGGAAACTTGTATATGCTGTCTAAGGGACTATTAGCCTGTGCTTCTTATTTTTCCTATCATTTGTTAGTTCCAAACTATTGTCAGATGATGTATGGTGCCATGAGTTTATGGATGTCATGCATGTTATGTATGCATGATGTTATCTTTTAGGTAATTTAACATTAAACCCCTTGTTTGATGAAATGCATGTATTGTATGAGATTATGAATGATTTATGCATCTAATATGTAAACTCATGCAAATTCAATGCATTGAAAAGCGAAGTTATACAATGAAACCTAATGAAATGCAATTTTATGCAATGAAATGCCCTGAAATGCCCCAATTCTGAAGGAAGGTGATTTGGAAAATGGGTGACTTGGTCACTTTGATGGTCTTCTATGTTAAGAGATTTTGACTTTCTCATTAGGGATTTTGGCCATGTTATCAGATTTATTGATTATGCAAAATTCTCTTGGAATGATGTAATCAAGCTTAGCCTTGAATTGGTCGATCATATGGGATATAGTTTTCTATTTTTGGTATCATTTCAATCGAGACCTTGCACAATTTTGACAGTTGTGTGTAGGACAAAGGAGCTTTAGTCAGTTAACCCAATCATCCTTTAAGCAAGAAAATGATTCTCCCTTCGGATAATTTTTCTGCTTTTCTATTTGTCTACCTTTTTTCTGCTTTTATACTTTTCCTATTTTTCTGCTTTTTCTATTATTTTGCTTTCTTTGTTTTTTTGCTTTTTTGTTTTTCTGCTTTTTTGTTTTGCTGTTTTTTTGTTTGTTTGTCTATTCTTTTTCAATCAATTTTTTCCAATTTTCTTTTTTTTTTTCCCTTTAATTTCCTTTTTGATTAGCTTTTCCATTGGATGAAGGGTGAATCTGTGGATGGCTCTGGCTCAGCTGCAAAGGCTGTCTAATAACAAGGTTGGTTCACTTTGATTGAATTCTTTAACAACTTTCAATTTCTTGACACAAACTAAGATTTCTTAATATATATACCACATCTAGATCAGAAATTTCATTTAGTTACTTATTGGGTACATCCTTGGTTGAGGACATAGATGTTCAAGGATGGTTAGGTCCAAGAGGCACTAATCTAATAGCTCAATCATCATTCAAATAAGAAATTGATTCTACCTTTAGACGTTTTGATTCCTTTATGGGTGGATCCTAATTTGCTTCGATGAAGAGCAAGAATAGATTTGTTGGCTTTGTAAACTATCTTTCAAGGACTTGCTTTCGTATTTTCCTTGATATGGGAAATATGATGTGATTTTGAGAGGTTTTATGAGTTTGCTATTGCTGCATGATTTGTGGAGAAGACAAACGTAGCTATTCCTACTTGTCAGAGACTAATTAGACTCCTAGGATAGTGTTTCAAAGTTGGGACTTATTAAGGTTGACACTTGGGTCAATGGCTTGAAAGAAAATTCATTCAAAATGAAGAAAGACTATTTGATTTGGTGTTTGGAAAGTAAAACAATGTTGTTGTGTTTGAACTCTTGACATTGGACAAGATAAACTGCCTTCCTTTTATTTTGACAAAGACAAATGGATTTGAACTTTAGAATGATGCCATTTGACTTTGGAATCCAATTTGAACTATTTTTTTATCGAGCCACCCTTTCGGGTTTCAACTCAACAATCTTTTTTCTCTTTTTGCTCCAACTTTTGACCAAGCTGCTCTTTTGAGTTTTTGACTTAACAAGATACTATAATTTTTGCCTAAGCCGCCTTTTCAAGTTTTCAATTTAGCTTTTTTTTACTTACATTTTTTTTATTTTTTAGGTACAGGAATCAAAAGAGGAGTGAAACATTAGCACCAAAAGTAAAATATGATCTCATTAGGACAATACTCATTCCATACAAAACCTTCTTGAATAAAACAATCCCACTATAAACTTGAGCTCTGATTACCCTTTTGCTTGGATTTTAGATAGCCTTGATTCTGATGAAAGACATTCATTTTTATGCCCGTTGGACCTTGGTTGACTTGTGATCATCTTCTACAACATGGTCTTGTTTGCTACCCATTGGTTTAGGGTAATAAGGAGAAGATTGATGATGTTGAATCTTTTCCTTAAGCAAACTCACTACTTTCACTTTTTAAATGAGATTTATTATCAGTGATGATCTCGAACAGTAGCTCAAACAGTCAAAGGATGTTGGTTTGGATGAAGTGTACTTTCTCTTAGAATTCAATGCTTGATAATGGTTTTGTTTCTAATTACTCTGCGAAGTAGTTTATAAGCATCAAGGTTTATTCTTATCCATTTGAAGATTTTCCCTATGACATCTATGCCCCAATTTGGAAAGGGTAAACAAGCTGTAGTTAGATGCAAAGTGACCGAAGAATAATTATAGAGCTTTGAATGCATCTAATACTTTCATTAATAGTTGGCATGATCTTTACCACCACAAAGTTGTCCTATATCCTATAACATATCATAACTTGGAATGAAATTGATTCGAAAGTTCTCTTATCCTATCTGGTTGCCCCTTTTGTTATGAGCATTGCACTTTGATCTAAGCTCGATTACAACATATATGCAGGTTGGTGAAAGAGATCATTGTAGAACCAAACATGTGGTTTACCAACAAATTAATGCAAGAGGAAAAGAAATCATCCTTTAGGCAAATTTTGCCCGACATATGAACTTTTTTATCCTTCTTTGGAGTTGGTAATATTTTGGATATCCCCGATGATAGACTTGACAAACTCATTGTTTAGCAACTCAAAGACAACCTTTGTTTCATATGCTTATACTTTTGGATTATTCATGTCTGGCAATATCAATGATTTTCCTTTGTACCAAAGTTTATTGATTCTTTTATTTTTTATTTTTTACTTTTATTTCTTCTCTCATTCTCTCTCTCTCTCTTTTTTTTAAATTAATCATTTATTCATTAAAATTGGATAAAATATAAAATAATAAAAAAAGAGGAAGATATGAGAATGTAATATTTCAAACTTCATTAAAAAAATATCATCTATAATTATATGCAAAACTAACAAGGAGGATGAGAATGGTTGATTACAGACTTAAAGAGTAAAACAAAGGACAATACTAGATGGACTTGGACTCTGAGATGGTCTTGGACTCAATCTAAGACAAGTCAGATTAGCTGAGCTTGAACTCCTCGAAAACCTATACTATTTGTTCTTTAGACGATTGATGAGATGAGTTGAGGGGTTAGGCTACTAGACTTGGTCTTGGCCATGGAGGAATAATATGGTCCACTATCCATCAAAATCTTAATCCGATCCTTCAGGATCTTGCATGCATCTATTTTGTGACCGGTGGTTTGATGGTACTCATAATATTCATTCTCATTCCAATATCTTGGCAAAGGATTTGGAATCGCCCTAGGCTATAAAGGTCTTATTAATTTTGATTATAAAGCCTTCTCATAGACTCTTCTGTTTAGTGAAGGACAGAGTGTTGGAAGTAAAAGCATTATTATGCTTATACCTCTTCTCGACTGTATGATTTTGTTCATGTATGGTGGTGTTGCGCTTCAAGGATTTTCTTAAGGGTGTATGATTGGAATTTTCCCTTTTTAAAAAAAGATTTGAGGATAAAGAGAGATTAATGTTTGTGCTTGGTTATAGGATAGTGCTGGCAAAATCAACACTATGTATGGTGCTTGGACCATCTGATTTTAACTTGGTATGATCCATGGATTCTTTCATGCCATCCAAGGATTTAGTCACGTAGGCCATTGCATTATAGAAAAAGTTATGATGAGCTTTTAAGGCTTTATAAAAATAAGCTTGTTGAGTAGTTAAGCCTTTATTAAAACCATTATATTGATCGATCGAGACTTTGTTAAATTGGATCTATCAAGTACTCAAGGAAGAGTAAAAAATGGCTTGAAAATTTTCCTATTGTTTCTTGAGGAGAGTGTTATGAAGTATGGCATCCGGATTGGTCAAGTTGGCCATTGGTACCTTTCATAAAGAAATACAGGGGGTTAGATTCACTGCACAAAGCATGGGTATGATATCCATAATTCATTTGATCCTGGTTTAGCTAAAAGAAGATTTTGACAATGTTTTCATATTAGTTGAGCATGAGGAATTGTCTTGGAAGGCTGCAGTCAAGTTTAGCTGTGAATTGGTCAATTTTGGTTCGAACCAAAGGATTGGCTTTGGTTTGAGGTATAGAAGTTTATTTGCTTGGCTCTTTCATTTGATGAAAGGTGAATCTATGGATGGTTCTTACGCAACTTCAAAGGCTATCTAATAATAAAACTAGTTCACTCTAATTGAATTTTTCTAATAACTCTGGATTTCTTGATACAAACCTAGATTTCTTGACACAGACCAAATCCAGGTAAGATAATTCATCTAGTTGCTTGTTAGATACATCATTGGTTTAGGATATGGATGTCCAAAGATAGTTAGATCTGAGGGGCACTAGTCTAACAACTCAGTCACCATTTAGGTAAGTAAATGATTTTACCTTTAAACATTTTGATTTTTCTGGGTGGACCCCGAATTGTCTTGACTCAAAATAGGAGTGGACTTACTGGCTTTCTGATCTGGCTTCTGAGGACTTGCTTTGGTATTGCCCTGATATAGGAAATATGGTGTGATTTTGGGAGGTTTTATGATTTTGCTAAAGTAGCATGGTTTGCGGAGAAGACAAACAGAGTTATTCCTACCTGTCAGAGATTGATTAGATTCTCAGGTTTGTGTTTCAAAGATTTGGACTTGGTGAGGCTAACACTTGGATTAATGACTTGAAAATGAATCCATCAAAATGAAGAAAGACTATTAGATTTGATGTTTGGACATTGGACTTAAGGAATGACGATCTTGGATGACTTGCATTAGATGATGATTTTGATTTACTAAGTTATTTTTTATCAAGCAGTGTTTGAAGAATGGTGGCTTTAAAAGACATGCCCCAAATGAGGTATAAGGGTAGCTTAGCCATTTAACGGATATGGCTAAGAGATGAGATGATTGACATAAGGTATATGCCCCATGAAATATGTTTGATGTGGTTGCTTGACAAATATTGACTCGAAAGCCTCTCTAACTCTTAAAGAAGCTTTTGACACAAAGAGGATGACTCTAAATGACACAAGAAATGAATATGAAGAGAGGTAAAGTTTTTCGACTCTTTTTTAACTATTGACATGAAGATGGATAATTTTTAATTGTGACAGACTGGACTATGTACTATTTTGAGTGAGATAGTATAAATGAAACTATTGTGTTTGAATTCTTAATATTTGAGCAGGATAAACCATCTTCCTTTCGTTCTAAAAAAGACAAATAGATTTAAATTTTTGAATAATGTCATTTGACTTTGGAATCCAATTTGAACTTATTTTCAATTGAGTCGCTCTCTCGGGTTTTCAGCTCGATGTTTTTTTCTTATTTATTTTTATTTTTTCTTTTTGCTCTAACTTTTGATTAAGCCGCCTTTTTGGATTTTCGACTTGACGAGCTGTTCTAATTTTTGCCTAAGGCGCCTTTTTAGGTTTTCAACTTAGCGAGCTTTTTCATCATTTTTCTTATTTATTTTTTCTTTCTTTTTTTTCTTTTCTCTTTTTGTTTCTTTTCTTTTAGGTAAATGAATCAAAAGAAGAATGAAATATTGGCACCAAAAGGAAAATATGATTTCATTACGACAACACTCCTGTCAGATAAGAACTTTTTAAATAGAACAATCCCACTGTAAGCTGGAGCTTTGATTATCTTTTTGCTTGGATTTTAGATAGCCTTAATATGATGAAAGGCATTCATTTTTACGCTTGTCAAACCCTAATCGACTTGTGATCATCCAACATGGCCTTTATAGACTTGATAGCTACCATTTGTTCGAGACAATATGGAGAAGACTATGATGTTGAGTCTTTTTCTTAAGCAAATTCATTGCTTTCTCTTTCAGATTTTCAACTTAGCGAGCTTTTTCATTTATTTTTCATCATTTTTCTTATTTCTTTTTTCTTCTTTTTTTTTCCTCTTTTTTTTCCTTTTCTCTTTTTTTTTTTCTTTTCTTTTAGGCAAATGAATCAAAAGAAAAATGAAATATTGGCACCAAAAGGAAAATATGATTTCATTATGATAGCAATCCTGTCAAACAAGACCTTTTTAAATAGAAAAATCTCATTGTGAGTTAGAGCTTCGATTACCCTTTTGTTTGGATTCAGATAGCCTTGATCATGATAAAAGACATTTATTTTTATACTTGTCAGACCCTAATCAACTTGTGATCCTTAAACATGGCCTTAATAGACTTGATAGTTGCCATTTGTTCGAGACAATAAGGAGAAGACTGATGTTGTTGAGTCTTTTCCTTAAGAAAATTCATTACTTTCTCTTTCAAAATGAGATTTATTATCAGTGATGATTTAGAAAGATAGCACGAATTTCCAAAGGATTTTGATTTGGATGAGGTGTGCTTCATTTTAAGATTCAATGTATGATAATGGTTCTGTTTTTATGGCCATCAAGATATGCTCGAAGATTCTCTCAAGAACACACATGCCCCAATTACAAAGGCCGAATGAGTTGCAGTTGAATAATTTTGGAGCTTTGTTAGGATCTAATGTTTTTGCCATGATCTTTACCGTTGTCTTATATCTTATAGCGGATCATTATTCAGGATAAAATTGATTTGAAAGTCCTTTTGTCTGATCTTATTGCCCCTTTTGTTATGAATTCTGTACTTTTTCCTTTCCACAAAATGAATCCAGGCTTGGTTATAACCTACATGAAGGTTGGTCAAGGAGATCATTGTAGAACCAACCATGTAGTCTTCCTAACAGATTGATGTAAGGGAAAGGGAAAATCATCCTTCATGCATTTTGCTTAGATATATCAACTTTTTTATCCTCTTTTGAAGTTTGGTATTATTTTGGCTAACCCTGAAGGTTCAGTGATAAGCTTGATGAAGACAACCTTTGTTCCATGTGCTTATATCCTTATATGAGAAAATTCATATACTCTTGAGTTATTCCTATTTGACAATATCAAGGATTTTCCTTTGTGCCAAAGTTTATTGATTCTTTTGCCTTTTCCTCTTTTTTCTTCTCTCTTCTTACTCTTTTTATTTTTATTTTTATGCATTCAAATTGGATCGAATACAAAACAATCAAATGAAGGAGGAAGATATGATAATATAAGAATTCAAATTTTCATTAACTATCATCCATAGTTACATGGAAAAAGAGGGCCAGGACATTCAATTACAGACTCAAAAGGAAAAGAAAGGACAAGACTTAATGGACTTGAACTCTGACTCAGACTTGGACTCAACCTCAGACAGGTCATACTAGCTAGGCTTGAACTTCTCCAAAAACCATGCTAGTTGGACTTTGATTGGTTGATAGGATAAATGAAGTGAGGGATTAAGCTATTATACCTAGTTTTTTCAAGGAAGAATGTCTCCATTATCCACCAAATCTTAGATTCGGTGCTTTAGATTTATGCACATGTCAGTTTTATGACTAGTGCTTTGATGGTATTCGCAATATTCGTTCTCTTTCCAATTTCTCGGCAAATGATTTAGCAGCGCCTTAGGCTCTAAATGTTTAATCAATTCTTATTCCAAAGCCTTCTTGCACACCATATTCAAAGGCAAGCCAATGTCAGTAAAGGTTCTTATCTCCAATTTCATGGGTGAGTGATTGGAAATGACAGGTATTTCCCTACCTTTCTTATTAGTGAGGTTATTAGGAGCATAATTGGTATTGATCCTATATCTTGAAGTAGAGGACTCATCATTGATTTATCCATTTTGGATCAGATCCTCTATTTTAGTAGTTGTGCTAGTGAGAGCTTTAAAGTCCAGCAAATAATGGGTTCGGAGATGTATTTCATAAACATGGAGAAGATTTTTGACAATGATGTCAATCTACTTTTATTCAGTAGGCCTATTCGTCATTTGAGTAGCTTTTGCTCTCCATCTAGTCAAGAAAGTGGAGAAAAACACCTTCTATTATTGTTTGGTGGTTTCCAAGCCCCTTCAGGTGACATCTACCTCGATGTTATAATGGTATTGCTTAACAAAAACATCCACTCCAAGTTTTCTTGAAATTTGTGTCCAAGTCTACAAGCCATCACAATGTAGCACCAATGAGATACTATTGGAACAATTGAGCTAGGAGCTTATTATCCACCCCTAAAGGATTCATTGTCCCCCACATACATCTTTAAGTGAGTCTTAGAGTAGGAGTTACCATCAAATTTGTCTATATCAGGCATTTTGAACATGGAAGGAACTTTAGTATTAGGGAACAGAGCCAAAGTGTCAATATTGATCATGTCATCATGCCTCTTAATACTTTTTAGAGCTTTTTTCATAACTTCAAGCATTTTCATCAATTTTTCAGAATCAGGCTGACTAGGGTCTTCTTCCCCTTGAAAAAGATTCGGAGAGGAGGCAGGGGTTGTGTGAAAGGTAAAGGTAACAATTGGTAATGGTCTAGCAGTCTCAATAGCTTTCCCACTATTCGTCAAATCCATAATAGGGGAACTAAGGTGGAGGCATTATGGCTCGGATCAAGTTGATTAGTAGTCAAGTTTTGACCAATCATTACCTTCACTTCTTGTATGATGGATTGACATTACTGATTCGAGGCTTCAACAAACATGTCCTATTGAGCTTTTAAATCAAACTGAAAAGTGTCCTTTTATCTTTTAGGAGATTAGCAAGAAGTACATTCATGGTATCCATAACAATCTCAATTTATTCAGTCGTTGGTACCTTCCAAAAAGAAACATTAAGGACAGAACACTATACCAATTAGGAGCTTCAACATTAGTCAAATATGTAGGATTATAAGGGAAAAAGGATTCCCCTAGGTTAGGGTTTAGTCATATGGGTTTTCTCTTCTCAGTTTTGAGACTATCCAATGTTTTGGGATTTTGTGGTAGACTCCCGACTCGTTGGTTTTTGGCTTAATCTAGACTTATTAGGAAATGCATGCTTTATGCATTATGGATGTATGGGTATGGTATGCATATATGAATGCATATGGTAAAAATTATTTCATGAACATAGATCTTAATTTACTATGGATCATGGGACCTAGAGTCAAGGTCTAATTTTCATTACATGAAAGGTTTGGGTGGCTTAGATATAGGGTACCCATCACACTAGAGTAGTAATATATCTAACCACATATAAAAAATTGAGTTTCGCATATGTCCAATAGTACGAATGCTCGTCATACTTCAAAAAAATTAAAGATTCATCGTGGGCTGAATGCTTTCACTATCTACCAACATACTCAAAGAGAGTTATCGGATCAATACTACTCGTTATCTAAAAGTTGAATTTTATAACTGGTTTAAGCAAAGAGCCTTATGCAAAATGATGCATGAAATACAAAGTCAAAATTAAATTGAAAGACAAATTAAAGTTACTTTGAAAAATATTTCAACTAATTGGTAGTCCTCATATGATTTTCTTTTTAGAAAATTGTTTATCATCAGTGGAGTCGCCAACTGTGAGGCCTCACCCGAGCACCATGTCCAGGTCCACTAAAGGATCGAAATGCTTATTGAGACTTTGTCTCACGAATTTACAAAGCTTATAACTATGCCCCTTTGTCGTATTTTGAAAATGATTTTAATTTCTGGGACCTTATGGGGGAGTCGCCACCTTAATTTATTTTTGTTGAGAAAATATAATGTAAAAATCCAATTTTGACTCCAATTTTAACCCAATGAAAAGAACACTAGACTTTCCAACCAGATTTATGGATTCAAGGACTAGATTTACAGTTGAAAATAATAATGATTTGGCTTTCAATTTAATCATGACTTGGAAAATATTATTTTCGTGAATGATAGTTATAGAATGCAAAATAATAAATAAAGCAATTATACCATTCATCCAAATTAAGAAACTAAAACAATAATTTACATTTGAATAGTAAAGCATGAGATACCAACTCTAACCCTTATGGGTTTTAGGTTGATCATATATTATCCAACATTATATTAAAACAAATAGTTGTGAACACTTATTTTTTACACCCCTCGGACTCGTGCCAACCCGAACGACACTCACCAGGACCAAACTTGCGCTTGGACTGACTCAGAAATACGTCGGACCAGAGTTGCCACTCTCTAGGTGTCACAACCCACACTATCGAGCTGTGACAGTCCTAGGGCACGGGAATAAATCACATAACCAGTACCACGAAGAACCCAAGTTGCATGCTTTCATTTCACTTAATCATTTTTATGACATATTTTTTTTTTTTTTTTAAAACACTTTAAATTTTACAGAAAATCGGACAGAGTCTCCTCTGTAATATTAACATTGCCCAAATAGAAAAACATAACAAAGCACTTCAAATATCGATATCAAATCCCAATTCAACCTCCAATACACAACTCACATCAGTTCTTACTTATGTCGACTCACTATACAAAATCTTTATCAACTCATATCATGGTTTCATACATCACAAATCATATGGCAGTTTCCTGTAATATCATTCATACATGTGCCAATATCATATGAGCTTACCATTGCAGTTGCATCCCCTGTTGAAATATATACATTCATATACATA
>CANXYC011332314.1:0-15483 GCA_948193065.1 Aleurites moluccanus
TTTCAAGTCTGGGGTGGATATGGTTTTATATATACATATTTTGGAATTTGGTATATTTTTGGGGGTTGGCCTCCGCCCCCGCCCCCCCCCCCCCCCCGCGTAAGCTTATGTTGAGAGAAAAATATAGAGCTTATTAGGTATAATGGGGTATATATATATATATATATATTGTGAGCTGAGGAGCTTGAGAATCAAAAGTTTTCAGTCCTTCTCATTGGTGATAAATTATGGCTGGCATATCCATAGTCATAAGCCAAAAGAAGAAGTGAATCAGCAAACCACTTTAAAGTTTATTGTTTTTTATGTGTGCGGTTGGTCTTGATATTGTGTGGATCGATTCCTGTTATTAGAATAAGTGTTATCAATGCTTCTACTGTTGAAACAAGCATGGACTAGAGCTTTTGGTGAAACTAGGAAAATTGTAGGTGCAAAATCTTGGTGTCATCTGTGCACTAGAATTAGAGTATGATGTGGATGTAAGGTGTAACCATGCAAGTAGAGGAACACCAAATACTGGCAACTTTTAAAAATGGCCAGATTTTTTGAATATAAATTTGTATGACACATAGATGAGTACTAAAGGCATAATCATGGTATGAATTAGACATAACACATTATAAATTGTTAGGATTTAAAAAACGTAACGGCCGTTATGTAACGGAAAATAAGGGTGTCATTATAGTTATACCCGTTAAAAACGAGCAAAAAAAAATTATTTGAATAACGGCCGTTAAGACTGTTATGTAACAGTATAACAGACCAGAGTTCTTTTTCTTCTATTTTCTTATCCTTTTTTATCCTTTCTTTTCTTTTCTTTTTCTTTCTTTTCTTTTGGTTAAAAATGTATACATGTTGAGTTTTTATTTATAGAGTATTGTGCTTATTAACTCTTAGATTTAGTGATTTCTGTCAAAATTTCTCATTTACAATTTTTTGCTGAAAAATTACATAGTGGTTGGCTATTACTATTACATTATGGCCGCGATGGCCCCGTTATCGTTACACGTGACCGGGACTGCAAAATTGACTGTGACCGCAATTTAAATCTATGATTATAACTGACATGACCTTAGACATAGCAAAAGAGAGAAAGTACACCATATTTGATAGTGTTGCATTTTATGCATATGGTTGATTTTAAAGCTTGGTGTCAGTGACTTGGCTTGCGGCTATCACACACAATGCATAATAGTTTGGAGATTCCCAAACCATTTTTGGAGAGAATAAAAGTTAATCATATTAATGATATTAGTTTTGGAAGAGAAATTCATTCTTATGGCCTTTATGTGAAGCTACTTACAGATTTTTCAGTTTTTTCATGTGCCCAATATATTCTGGGATATCTCCAGACAGCAAGCAATTCCTTAGTATCCTGCATTTGCCAAATGACGTTAAATCAAATGCACACCAAAGAATGAGAGTACAAGCAGAAAAGGACGAATAATCAGAAAACTCTAACTCACAATGTCTTCATGGATTCCATATCACTCAAATGTGGGAAAGTTGAACCTTTTCCTTTCAGGTCTGTTATCCGTCTGAAAGTCATAGAAAAGCAAAATAAAATTCTTAAAGAACTTGTCCGTGAAAAAAAACAAAAGTAAGATACGATAATAGTATACAGATCAGTTAGGCTTGTCAAAACAGAAATGCTAGGAGGTATAGGTCCTTTAAGTCCAGAACCCTGGATATGCCTGTAAGGAAGATAAATAAAATAAATAAATGATAACAAAAACCTCTATTTGAATTCTCAAAAGTTGAAGAGTATAAAAAGCTTCACGTTGGAATCTTACAGTTTCTGAATCTTTGTCCATTTACTGATGAAACCAGGTATCTTTCCTGAGAAATTATTATCACTTATCCGCCTAAAAGGTGTCAAGAAATAAAAAATCAGAAGGTATTCGAGATCATTATAGCAGATGAAAATATTGAAGGAAATTACAAATATGAAGCAACTGGTTTAAAGAATTACAATGACATTGTTATTAATAAATGTTCCTGCTGTGCAGTGTTAAAGAATCAAGGAAATGTTTGAAAGATCCATATAATCATAACACAATAAGTAAAAATTCCTTTGCTTAATCAGTTGGTTATTAATCAGGCTCATTTTCCCAGTCAAATCCATTTCAAAGTACAAAGCCATACAATTGTTATTTGTTTGGACATTGATATGTGACTTCAACTAATAAGATACAAGAAGCTGTCTACTCACATATCTATCAAGTTGGCCAAATTGGAAAATTCAGTAGGCAATTTTCCTGTGAATGCATTTGATGAGAGGATACTGAAGAAAAGATAACAATAAGCACAATGTTGACAATAATTCTGACAGCACAAGAGCAAGAATCAATGAGCACAAAGAAGACAAGGAATTACAATTTATGTAAATGGATCAATTTTCCAATTTCTTGTGGAATTGGTCCTGAAAAGCTATTTCCCTCGATGCTCCTTCAATACACAGGAATTAATATCAATACAAAACAATCTTAGTGGGTGTTTGCAAAACTTTTTGATGCATTTGAATCTCAACAACTCCATCATAAATCTTAAAAAAACTAAATTATCTTTTAAAAATAATATTTAAATAAAAATATTAATATTAATATCTATCCTTAATAATTATTAAATATATCAACAACTAACAGCTAATAATAATTTTACCAAATATTTATAATAAATAGATAACAGTTATGAGTTATCAACTATCAGCTACCAACTAATAATAATTAATAACTGTTAACAACTGCTATGAATAGTTAAACCAAAAGGCCTTAATATTTTTGAAATCATAGATGTCACCCAACCTTCCTTCAATCAAAATTTAATTGGTTTAGCTGAAACTAGAGAATCAAAAAACAAAAGTTCTTTTCTTTCCTCTTTGAACCATTTCCTTTTCTCTCACGGGTATGCTTTGATTGCTACATTATTTCACATCGAAACTTGAACAAATAATTGTTATGGGAGACTTTATATGGGAAACCAAGTAGAACCGATGAGCTTTAAAATCTATAAATGATAGAATTAAAAAAGGGAAAAAAAACAAAGAAGAGAAAGAATTCAACATACAGGTTCTTCAGGGTGGTGATGGTGGTGAGAACTTTTGGAAATGAACCAGATAATCGATTCCCCATAAAAGAGCTACATGATCAAAAAATTACATTTTTAGACTAGTTTACATCATTAAAATAGATAGAAACATAGAATTGCTGGGTATCCTTACAGATCGACTAAGCGCATGTTAGCCCATTGTGAAGGTATAGAACCAGTAAGACAATTACGACTGAGGTCCCTGTTTGACAATTAAGTGAATGGTCAATGCAATATTTGAAATTTTGGATGTAGTATATATATATATTGTGGGTGTTTGTATCCTCCGTCTGAAGATTCAAAACTCATTCATCATTCAAAATCATTTAAAAATAAGTGTTTGACTTGATAATTCATAAATGGGTTTTGATCTTCAAAATAAAATTTAGTCTTCGATTGGAATTTTTTAAGCATCATTTTGATGCTTTTAAGAAAATAAATTTTAGTAAAAGTGATTTTGTCAATTTATAATTTTTTATTCATCAAATTTTTAAAAATAATAGTTTTTTATCCACCAAAATGAATTTTGAAAAATTGGATCCAAACACCCATTGTTAATATAAAATGAGAAGCGAGTAGCTACTCCACACCAGCAGCAAGAAACAGAAAGGTACTTCACAATTCCATGTCAAGGGCATGAAGTATCTAACTATCTGGAATGAATTCAAAATTTTATATTTTGTTTCAATAAAAAATAAAGTGCATATATGCTTACAGTATTTCAAGGTACCGAAGCTTGGAAAACTCTGGTGGAACAATTCCAGAAAGATTCTGAGACTTTAATTCACTGTACACATTCATAAAAAAAAAATTACAATTTCAATAACTGAACGGAGCACAGCAATATTTGAATTCATCATATCGATAAAATCAGCTAGTTATGTAATAAAAACAAGATTAGACTGAACTAATCCTGATGTATACACCATAATCAATGTCAAAACTGTACTTGGAAGTTTAGGAGAATATTTGAATCGGATAAAATAAGTGGCAATAAAATTTTAGAACAACAATTAGTTATCCAGCTTAGAATTTTCAAAAAATGAGTTTTATTTTTTGGATTTTCCATAAACTTAGTCGAAGGAATATATTCCCCATTTCTCCACATAACACAACTAGCAACCATTGATGTCTGTTGACTACTGAATTGTAACCATCATTATTTTTTTTTTTTATTTTTATAAAAAATTTTAATACAACCGTTGATTTTTTTTTTTTAATGATAACTATTAAATTTTAAATAAATAGTTAAATAATTATTATTTATAAATTTTTAATTTTAAATTTAAAAAAAATAATAATTTCTACATATTTGAATAAAATTATTAAATTGTCCTATTAATCTCTAACCTAAAGTTTAACCCAAACCTTTAATTGAAATATTGGGCTTGGAACGGCCCATGGATAGCCTATGACACTTCCACCCCCAACTACAGGCTCAGGATTGAAAATTAAAAAAGAAAAATTACATAAATATATGATTTTTTTTTATTTTATAATTTTTTTCTTTTAATTTTATTATTTTTTGGTATATATATTAATATATTTAATATATATTTAATATATTTTTGATATATATCTGGTATATATTATATTTTTAAATATATAATATTTTTGAAAAATTTTTTTATAAAAGTAAAAATGAATTTTTTTTTTTTATTTGTTTATATTTTTGTAAAAATCTCAATTGAAAAACTACTCGGAACGTGTTTGTTTTTTAGGCCGCCTTTATTTTTTTTACCATGCCTTTTCTTTTTCCTTTTAATTTAACTCCATCCATAGTAAAATTCTTATATACTCTCCAAATATCTTGGCATTGTTTAATTGTCAAAAATAAAGTTTATTTCTCAAAAAATAATTTTAAAAATTAAAAATTAAAATTTAATACTTAAATGAAAATTTTGAAAATAATATTTTGAATTTTTCTACAATTAATATTATAAAAAACTATTTTATAATATTCTACAACTTCCTTTAAGATAAATAATTGTGAAAAATTATACTTACATATATAATACAAAAAAAAAATTTAGAAATCAAAATATAAATAGAAAAATAAATAAAAAATTAAATGGAAAAGAATTTTCACTTATTTTTTTATTTTCTAATTTTTCAATTTAAAAAATAAAAATATGGATACTTAACAAATTTTAAAAAATAAAAAATACTTTTCACCCCAAACAAACCGACCAAAAAAAAAAAAATTTGACCCTTCGGAGGACCACTCAATAAGGTATGGCCAGTTATGGGGCCTTGTCCCAAAAGGCACATGGTCATTGGCCATCTCCCAACCCCAGCCCCTAACCCTATGGCAAATGGCAATTATTAGAACTAGAAAAACAAAGGAAAAAAGAAAAGGAAGAGTAAGTATTATACATGCTTACTACATGGCAAGTTGAATTGTTATTGAAGCTGCAATTGCAGATCACACTGCTTTCAAACCCTTTTCCTTTATCCAAAATGCTCCAATTTCCTTCTCCACTGCATGGATCCTTCCCAAAATTCCAGTCCTTTTTTCCCAGTTTCTTCCCTATATCTTTCAATACCTTCACTGCAAAAAATAATAAATTAAAAAATAAAAACCCACATAAATATTTCCTCAAAAACATTTCTATAAAAATCATAAGACTAAAAAATTAACAAAACATAAACAATTTTTAAATCAATAGTTCAGTATTTAAAAAAAAAAAAAGTTGCTAATATATCAAAGAAAAATATATTTACTAATAATGGAAAGTAAAGAAAATTGGATATAAATTTTTTTTTTTTTTTTTTACTACCTTCTGTTGGGTGAAGCTTAGAAGTACTGGCAGCAAAAGAAAAGAAAGTAATGAAACAGATGATGAGTAGCAGAAGAAGTTTTGGATTTGGATTTGCCAAATCAGCTCTCATTTTCTTCTTCCGAGCTCCAAAGCTCTTTGAGTTTCAGTTCAGAGAGAGAGAGAGAGAGAGAGAGAGATGAGATTTATTATTGAAAGAGGAGTAATGATTGTATTCATATTCTATTGGGAGCATGTGGTGTATTAATATTATAATAGTTCGCCTTATTAATATTTTTTAAAATTCAAAGGGATTTATATTTTTCTAACTATTAGTGTTATTTAAAATGTGGTCAACTGTGGCTTGTTGAACCTAGAGATACGCATAATTGCTAAGTAAATTTATACTTCATTAATCAAATTTTTATTTTCAGACTTATTATACATTTATGGGCAACAAGTTTTAAGTTGCATTCCCATTGTTGCTAAATTATTTTTGTTTTAATAACACGAGGATTAGCTTGGTAAGTAAATTTACTCTTCCTTTTATTGATCAAAATATGATTATTAAAGCTAATATTCATAAAATAATTTTTAACTGTATAGATCGAATGTGTAGGTGCGGACTTAAACTCATTCAGATAGAAAATTTAGTTTCGATTGATGTATAAATTGACTTGAAAATATCTATGACTTATTGAATATATATGTATTTGGCAAAACATATCTTGAAGTCTCTAAATTTTCACAGTTTTAATTATTAAACCTCTAAAAATTTATTTGTATTGATCGAACCTCTGAATTTTTATTTTTTAACACATTGAGGGCTTCTTTTTTATAAGTTAGTGAGAGTGATAATCACAGCATATAAAGACAATAACAAAAAGTCAATTTAGATCATTAAGTCCTTGAACTTTCACAAATTTAAAATTTCAGTCTCGAAACTTTCACAAATTTAACTATTGCCCTTGCTTGCTTTGTTTGTCCCCCTCACATCTCCTCTATGGTTCTTTCACTATTCTCACATCTTCCATTACTATTAGTCTCAAGAAGATCTGCAATGTGAGAGCCTTTCTAAATTTTACCATAATTGATCTAATTAATACAGATCTCTCCCATAAAAAGAAAAAAATAATACAAATCTTGAGGCATATATATATTCTTAAAAATATATAATTTTTTAAAAAATTAGTAGAAATTAATGAAAAATAAATATTATTTCAGTACTAAAAAAGTTATCTAAATTTCCACACATAGTTTAAAAGTACACCAAATAAAATTAAGAAAGGCTCTTACTATGCGAACTTTCTTGAAACTAATAATATTGAGAGATGTGAAAAGAATGAAAAAACCAAAAAGGGAGATGCGTGGGGACAAATAGATCAAGCAAGGGCTCAATAGTCAAATTTGTAAAAATTTAGGAATTTAATCGCCAAATTTATGAAAGTTTAAGGACTTAATGATCTATTCTGGCTTTCTGTCATTGTTTTTATGCGCTTTTATTACACATGGTACTCTAATGTATTAAAAGATAAAAATTCAGGGACTTGATAAGTACAAATAAATCTTTAAGCAGTTTAATAGTCAAAACTATAAAAGTTTAGGGGGATATATATATATCATGATAAAATCTTAGATAAAATACAGTTGCAAAGTTTTGTAGAAAGTCTAAATTATGTTTTAGATCTTTATCCAAACATTAATCGTCTAACAAAACCATTGCATGATAGATTAAGAAAAAATTCAGTATCATGATCTTACTAGTATAATATGATTGTTGAAAAAATTAAACAACAGGTTTTAGAAATCCCCTGTCTGCATATAGCTGATCTCTTAGCTCCAAAAATAGTGGAGATTGATGCATTAGATATAGAATATGATGAAATCCTAAAACAATTTCAAAATGGGTGGAAATGCATAGTTCAGTGCACATCTGCACATTGGAATGATTGTCAAAAAAATTATTCTACAATAAAAAAAAAAAAAAGAAATTCTTTCAATTGTTTTGTACATTTCAAAATTTCAAAATGATCTTTTAAATCAAAAATTTCTTTTGAGAACTGATTGTAATCCAGAAAAGAAGTTTTACAAAAAAATATTCAAAATATTATTTCAAAATAGATTTTTGCCTGATGGCAACCAATCCTTTCTATATTTGATTTTGAAATTGAATATATAAAAGGAGATACAAATTCAATACCAGACTTTCTAATCATAGAATTTCTTCAAAACAGGCCCTAATACCTAGAAAGTCTAAAAATAAGGGCAAATGCCCAAATAAAGATTCAAACAAAAGTGAGATCTCGAGCCAAACCCATAAAAATTTCAAAACCTTCTTCTGCCTAACCCATTAAATCATGGGCTGACATACTTGAGGAATGACAAACTTCAAAACCGGACTAACTTTCTAAGGAGGTCTAAATTCAAAATTGGGTTGAACAGTTCACCTAGAGTCCAGAGTTGATTTTGGCTCTTTAAAAAGTCCAACAGGCCCAAACATCACAGGGCTTCTTTTCAAAACCCTTTTCCTCAAGAGAGGACAAAGGTAAAGAAATTCTTACTATTTCAAAAAATGAGATGGTTTTTCTCTCCAAAACCCCATCTCAAAACATTTCAAATTCTCCAAATCTTTCTAAGATTGTTATTTCAAAGAAAAACAGTTTTTGAAAACCAATGAATATTTGGAGAAAAATCATATTGAGAATATTTTAACAATAGATGATGGATTTTATATAGAATATCCCTCCAAAGCAGTTTTAAATTTATTTTCAAAATGATGATATTTCAAACCATGAAACAAAATAAAACCATAGTCCTATTACCTATCTATTTTGGAAGTAAAGGGCTCAACCAAATTCAAATATTTCAAAAAATACTCAGACCAACCAGACTCATCCTATTCAACCTGCACCATTCAAAATATTCTTCATCCAAAATAATGGGGAAAATACTTGAACATACCAAAAACTTTTTCAACTGACCTTCATACTAGAATTAACTATTGTCACCTCTACAACTACTGGGATTACCAGCAGGTATGGTTTAATTATTTTTATATTCAAAATGAAGGTAATAATTACTCTTGGTTATTTTACTTTCACAAAAAATTTTAAACTGCTTTCCTACCCTATTGGTTCATTCAATGATGAAATCATTTTGGAAACACTCTAGAAACTATGATTCCAGAATTTCGACCTTGTTTTTAATTGTTCAAAAAAGCCTACAAACCTTCAAAAAAAAAAAAAAAGTTTCACCCTTTTCTTCTTCTATTCAAAATTCTTTTCGCCCTGAGTATGTATTTGGTATTTCCATTATAATCATACACAGGATGGACAATGTATTCTCATCAGAAGATTCAAAGTCAAATGGTGAGATTCTTTCAACAATAGAATTACAAAAAATTTTGTCCAAAACTAGCTAGTTAAGAACAATTGCCTTTTGTGCCCTCCTGAAACCACAAATTTCTTGGCACATAGATTTTTTGTTCTTTCAAAATTAGCCACTGCACAAACTGAGGATGATTTTTATGCTATGATTCAACAAATGTTGGATAATAAATCTTCATCTTCAAAACCAGCGTCTTCCAGCTCAAGCTCCAGCTCAAACTCTTCTTCTAAGCCTATTATTGACTTAGGAGATGACAATGAAGATGATTGTTTTGGTATTCTACCACCAATTAAAAGGTAGATTTTCAAAAATTCAATGTAAAGATTTTTTCTACCACCTCATAAAGGTAGAATGAAAAAGAAAAAGAGTAAAAGAAATATATTTTATCTTTTAAATTTTGTATTTTGATTATCTTTGTAAAAATGGTAATCTACATTTTTACTATCATTATTGTAAGTTTTATTTTTAATTAATTATGCCGATACTACAGAAGCTATTTTGTCTGCCGACACTACAATAACTTACAAGAACAAAAGATTTACAGTGAAAGACATCTACTTTTTAAAAAAGACAGGAAAATATACAGTCTTCACATGTAAAGTTTGAAAAAGCAGAAACATGAGATTATTACTTGTCCTTTCTTTCAAAAACTTTATGCTTTATTTTCTCTATATAAGGAAGATAAATTCTCAAAACTAGGCAGAACTAAGTTTAGCAAAAATAGAGAGTTCTTGAGAAAAACCCTCTAAGGATAAGAAGTTTCTCCTTTCAAACCCTTTTATCAATATTTATGTAATTTATAGTTTTCAAACATCAATATCAGGTATTTATTACAATTCAAATTTTTCAAACATCCAATTTAAGTAATAGAAATATACTATGTGCTTGCCTTCATTAAGGATCCCGCACAATAGAAATTTGTGAAATATCTACTCATCTTTAATTTCTATCATTTAACAATTGTTTTCATTATTTTTTCATTACTGTTGGTTACCCCTTTAATCCTGTCGAGTTATGGTATTAGAGCCTGGGGGTATAGTGTTGATATTTTTGCACAGTATCTGCATTCATTTAAGAAGATAAATAGTAGAATAGGTTCCCATGAGTGAACTATTGAGCGGAGGTAGAATAGTAAGTCCCATTTTGAGAGTCATAGGGCAGTAAACCTGGTGGCCATACTCCTGTTCATTCAATAGTAATTTATTTTTATTATTTATTTACAAAAATAAATTTAGATACGTTCTTCTGTAGAATCACATCAATAGCGAGGAAATCAATATTGAAAATTTTTCAAAACAGATTGATAACTGGGATATTCCAGGGTTCACAAAAACAAATATATGAATCTTCAAAATTTTCAAAACTCTTCAAAACTGATTTCAAATCAAAACTGAGGAGAGAGACATTCAAATTTCAAAACCCTTTGAGGAAATCCAACTTCTTTCTTCAAAATCATAGGGATAGATCCTATAAGTACATACATAGGATTAGTCCAGGTAGGTATTAAACCCTTAACTAGAGAAGGATTAGATACCTCGATTTTAGCAGCCCTAAAAAATGCTAGGTTTTTCAACTTTACTGATTCTTTGTTAGGAACTATAAAGTCCAGCCGTAACAAAAGACCAATCAGCTTTAGTTGCTATCCAAATATAATTGTTTCTTTAAATGATAAATTTTTTTTGAAGAGTATACTTCTTCAAATTAAGACTCATAACTATAAAATGCTTGTCGGATCCATTGCAATAGCATTAATTTTCAAAATTCATTATAAGGCAATGATTTATATGATTTATGTTTTTGCCCCAAAACACATCCAACACTCACCAAAAGGAGAAATCCTTTTGCTTCAAACTAACCTTTCAAAAGCTAAAACTGTTATTCTAAGAACAATTCAATGGAAAGACATTACCCTATCAGAAGATTGGACTTTAGAAGGAGCTACCTAACTTGAAGCCCCAAAACAAACTGAACTAAATTCAAACCTAAGAAATATAACCCAATTCTTTGATGGTAGTGTAAAACTCACTTTTGCCAGAAAATCAACTTCATCCAAGTTTTATGACAATGTATCTACCTCTTCAACTATGGACATAGAAAAAGTATCCCAACTTCCCTCTGTCATATATGTCCCATACATTTCAAAAGAACCTTTACAAACAGTTCAAATAGTACAGCCAAGATATTCTACATCTGATATACCAGAGAAATACTCGCCTCTACACTTCAAAATGTAGACTACTAGACAAATATACCAAGACCAGTATATACTGATAGCCAATCTCCAAACCAAGAAGAAGAATATGTGTCCCCACCTTCTTCTCCCACACCCTCTGCTATCACCCAAAACATTAAAGCTGAAATAAATGTCCTTGATAAGGATTTTCAAATTGATAAAAAAAACTTTTTCATGAAGATTTTTATTCAAAAAATAATGAATCAAAGAAAATTTGGGTTTTTCAAAACTTCTTCCAAGTCAGAAATGAAATTCAAAAAAAATATTATGCTTTTTGTAATGAGCATAAAGTTCAAATCAGATTTTTTGATTGGTTTGAAATTTATGCAAATCAATTGCATATCCTTCAAAAAATTCAAACAAATCTGTTAATCTTGTCACCTCTAGGAATAAACTCCCAAAATGGAAGGTAGATGGTCAAACTATTTAGTCTGAACACCCTCCTTTTAGAAAGATTTATATTCCTTATAGTGAACATGAGAAAAAAGCGGTGCCTATCAAAAAAGTTCAGGATGAAGATTCTAGAAATCTTAAGAATATCATCGTTCAGAATAACTTTTCAAATGCTAATCTTCAATCAATAGGAAAATAATTGATTATGATAGAAAGTCAGATCCAAAAGTCAGTTGTCTCCTCTACTGTTGTTTCCAAGCCTATAGGATTAGAAGACAAAAAACTTAAAAAAACTAGTCTTCAAACCCTTTCAGGTTTTAAAAAAATAGTCAACAGCAGCTTCAAACTAATAAACTTGAGTTTGTTAATGCCATTAGAGATCTTCATAGTAGGATAGGGCAAACATCTACTTCTCAAACTACCTCTGAATCCTATAGACATATAGCACCTGAAACACCTCAATCTCAATCTAGAAACATCAGTGCTATAGAGCAAAACCAAGCGACTTCTAATGAAGAAGCTTTCAAACAGGAAGAAATTCCTCAAATAAGTATCCTGACCTAGCAGAATCCTGTTCCTAGGATTATAGCTCCAGACTTAGGGCTAGAAAATAGATGCAATATCTTAGTTCAGTATAGATTCAATGCCTCATTTGTCTATGAGTGGAACTTAGATGGTATAACTGAATATAACATGCTTAGTTTACTCTAACAGATAACAATGGCAGCAAATGCCTATAGGACCCAATTAGGAATCTCAGATAAACCAATTATTGAACTTATAATAGTTGGTTTTTCGAAACAGCTAAAATGATGGTGGGATTATTATCTAACTCCATACCAACAACAAGAAATCTTAGGTTCAATTAAAACCCTTGAGGATGAAACACTTTTTCTATATGATTTAGGTAATACTGTAGAAGATGAGGTGTCAACCTTAATCCTAGCCATATCTCTCCATTTCATAGGAGATCCCTCATATCTCAAAGACAAAAATAGTGAACTCCTTAGCAATCTTAGGTGTAAAAAGCTTAGTGATTTTCAAAATTACAAAAACACTTTTCTAACTAGAGTAATGCTTAGGGAAGATTCTAACCAACCATTTTGGAAAGAGAAATTCCTAACAGGGCTACCTAAAATATTAGGAGAAAAGGTCAGAAATTATATTAGACAAGCATTTGGTGACCAAATTCCTTATGACCAGTTTACTATGAAGAACTAATTAGTTTAATCCAAAAGGAAGGCCTTAGAATTTGCCAAGACTTGCAACTTCAAAAACAACTTAAGTGGAAAATGAAACAAACCATAAAGGAACTAGGTAGTTTCTGTCAACAATTTGATCCAAACTTCACTAAGGATTCAAAACCTTATAGTGGTTAGTGTAGTAAACAGAGAGACTCCTATAAGAAATGCAAGTCCCATTCAAATTATAAAAAGTCTTTTCAACCTAAAAATGAGACTTATTATAGAAAATCCTCTTCTTTTAATAAGAATTCGAAACCTTACAAGAAGTTCCAGTCTATGACAAAATCCAAACCTAGGACAGACTTTAAAGATATTACTTGCTATAAATGTAGCAAGCAAGGACACACTTCAAAATTATATAGAATGAATACCAGATTGCATGAACTTCAACTTGATAAGGAAATCATAGATAAAATCTTTGTCCCATTAGTTGAGTCTTCTAAGTTTGAATACTCTTGTTCTTCATAAAATAAAAACCCTCTTCAAATAGAAGAGTTAGGCAACTCTTCATCTCGTTCAAAAACAAAATCTAATTCTGAAACTGATTCTAAAGATAATAAAAATTCAAAAACCATTAATATGCTTACAAAAAGTCAAGAAGCAATTCTTATTCTTGAGACACTTAAGTATATTAATGATCCACAAATTCAAAAAGAGTGTCTAGATAAGTTTTTAAAATCTTTAGAAGAAAAACCAAAGCCTATTGAAAGACCCTCTCTCTTACCCTCTACCAGTAAAAGTACTTATGATCTTACAGCCATATTAGGTAGAGGAAAGAAATTCAAAAAACCTCTAACAAATGTTCAGGATCTTCAAAAAGGGATTAAAAAAATAAAATCAAAAATCAAAGAGCTTTAAGAAAAACAGAAAAAAGATTCTGAATGTCTTTAAAATCTCATTTCAATCTTAAGTGTTGATTCAAAAAATGAAACAGATTTAGATGATCAATTAGAGAATCTTGAATCTCCAAACCTAGAAGATTTTGAGAAGGTTTCAAAAATTTCAGAGAATTTTATAAATGTTTTGAGAGAAATCACTTCTCAAAAATATTTAATTCAAATCAAAATTATTTTTTCAATTGGAAAAAATTATACTATTTGATACAGGAGTAGATCTCAACTGTATCAAGTATGATTTGGTTCCCAAAAAAATCATAAAATGACGAATGAAACTCTTTTAACAGCCAATAAATCTCAATAAATCTAAACTTACCATTGGGAGAAAAATTGAAGCTTCAGTGGTCAATGGGACTATTACATTAAAGAATATTTTAATTCTTGTAAAAATCTTAAATTAGATAGTTATATTAGGGACTCTATTTATCAATTTAATAACTTCCTATAAAGCCACTGATGAAGGAATTGTTTTCAAAATTAAAAAATCCAAAATCATTTTTCCTTTTATTGAAAGACCTAAAAAGAGGAATATCATTCTTATAAAAGCACATTCCATTTATAATTTTGAGATTAATGCTTTAATAAAAGGAAAACAAACACATTTGATGCATTTGCAACAAGATGTAAATTTTCAAAGAATTCAAACACAGATTCAAAATAATTTTATTCAAAATAAAATTTCAAACTTTTAAAAATAATTAAGCGGGAAATTTGTTCAAATATTTCAAATGCCTTTTGGAGCATAAAACAATACATAGTTGATTTGTCTTATGAAAAAAAATTTGATAACTGACAAATTTCTACCAAAGCCAGGCCTACTCAAATGAATAGAACCCTAGAACAATATTGTAGGAAAGAAATTCTAAATTTAGAGTCAAATGGCTTGATTTTAAAATCCATTTCACCATGGTCTTGTACAGTTTTCTATGTCAATAAAAATAGTGAAAGAGAAAGAGAAACACCTAGACTAGTGATTACTTTCAAATCTCTTAACAAGACTTTAAAATGGATTAGGTATCCTATTAAAAAAAAAAAGACTTGCTTTCAAAACTGCATTTAACTTTTATATTTTTAAAATTTGATATGAAATCTAGTTTTTTGCAAATTCAAATCCATCTTAAAGATAAATATAAAACTGCATTTACAATCCCTTTTGGACCGTATGAATGAAATGTCATGATTTTTGGCTTGAAAAATGCTCTCTCAGAATTCTAAAAGATTATGAATGACATTTTAAATCCATATTCAAACTTTTGCATCATCTATATTGATGATGTATTAATTTTTTTAAACTCAATTGAACAACATTTCAAACACCTATAGACATTTTTGCATGTTGCAAAGAAAAATGGTCTAATAATTTCAAAATCCAATTTTTTTTTTCAAATACATGTTAGGTTTTTGGATCATTACATAACTCAAGGCACTATAACACTAATTGAGAGATCCCTTATATTTGTGTGTGTGTGTGTATATATATATATATA
>CANXYC011332360.1:0-15161 GCA_948193065.1 Aleurites moluccanus
AGAATAAGCAACATCACACACATCTACGGAGCTTCTAAGAGTATACTTCTCATAGACATGAATATATATATATATACATATAATTCAACTATTATCCAAAAATATTACATAAAAGAGTCTTCTTGTGGAGAAGGAAATCAAGAAGGTCTGTCTTCAAAATTAACTCTCTCTCGAGTTAAGCTCTTGAAATCCATAGAAGAGTGGTGAGCATTCAACTTAGTAAGATGTGAACAATCAGAATGAATAACATATATAGAATACTTAAATAGCAAATTTTGAACATGTACCAGAGTACTAGAAAGAAATCTTAACATATACATTAATATCGTAAGTGCTTATAAAGGGTAGCATTATCCAATCATTTCATAATACATATATGAATATCAAATCATGATTCTTTTTAAGAACATAAAAGCCTATAAAGAATGGCATTATCAAATAACCTAACATAGAACTGATATCATATCATAACATTTAGGTAGCCTTGCAACCTTCACGTGGCACATATGCTTGCGCAGACATATGCCTAGAGCTAGTGATCCCCTCTAGGTGGAACACTGATACTATACTCTATCAATCGGGTTTCCTCTGTGCACATTGGACCAATGAATTAACTCTCATTGGGAAAAACATTATATAATGCATGTTCCGTGATATACATATCATGTATTAGTTCAATAGTAATTAAAAGTGATCAAGAGATCACAACATATAAATAACATATCATATTATGCATAACAAGGGCTTATTAATGAACTTGGTCCAAGGAAAATAACCAAGTCATTATCAATATTCAAAGATTCTATTTAAGGAGGGTTTCAATAAATTGAATTCAAAAATAACATATATATATATATATGAATACAATATACTTTAGCAAAAATTCTCATATGGAGAATCATATACATGAAATCAAATCCACACTTACTTCTTAGCACTAAAACATTTTCTAGTCAAACTCAACTCTTACTCAAATCCAAAAGATCCTTAATCCCTTAAATTCTCTTATCCTAAATAAAAATCCTCAAAATTTCAAAATTTAGGATTTTCTCAAAACAATCACATAAAATAATCTTTCATAAATTCTAAGCTCCTTAGAGTCTCTATAAACAAATTCTAGTATTAATTTAATCATTAATAGAAGATGAATACTAATTATAGAGAAAATTTACTATTTACAACACTATTCATCCAAAAAATCATAAATCCTCATAACTACTAAATCTAATCATAAATATTAGTCATTAATGCTCACAAAAAATCACCCACAATTTAAAAATAACTATTTTAGCTAACAAATAACTTAACTCAAGCTAAAGAGAAAATTTGAGAAAATTATCTTATTTTCTCCTCCAAAGAAATTTTGAAGAATTTGGCTTGAATTGATGCTCTTATAGTCTTAATTTGTATTTTTTTAGTATTAATAAGGCTTAATTGGAGTATTAAAATCTTAGAAATGAAGAAAAATGACTTATGGTTGAGATAAATAGAAAATAAAAAAGAAGAGAGAAGAAGAAAGAAAAAAAAAATGAAGTGGAGAAGCTACTGCAAAAAAAAAAACCCCGAGTTTACTACTCACGCTACTGCTCACGATTACTGTTCACGTGCACTGTTCACGTGCACTGTTTATAGTTATTGTTCACATTGTTCACGATTACTATTCATGACAGAAACTGAAAAAATTCACTTTGGCAGTACATGCTAAACAAACTCTATCTTGAGCTACAAAAGTCTAAATGTCTCGATTCTTCCTTCTACTTAAACTAGATACATAAGACTACAACATATCCCAAATTCTTTCTTTAAAGCCTTGAATATGAATTTACAAAATTATGCACTAACACAAACTTTGAAATTCAAATCAAAACAAACAAAACTCACTTTCAAAACAAACAAAACTCATTTTCAAAACAAACATTTCATAACAAATCTTATATACGTCAATACAAGAAATTTCAGAATACATACAAGTAAAAGAAATTTCAGGTGTTACATATAATTTATAGTGAATTTATATTTTGTAACCTATAATCGATGAACCCTATATAAATAAAGGTTTTTATTACTTTATAAGGGATATCAAGAAAATAATAGAAAATTTTCTCTTCTACCTTCTTATTATTGTATTTTTGTTCTTATTTTTATTTTGTTTATTTTTATAACACATTATCAGCACGATTCTCTATTTTTAAGCAATCAAATTAATGTAAGTTTTTCTATTATTAATTTTTTAATTTCATGCATCTTATTTATATCACTGTCTTAATAAATTATTTATATTTATGAAAATATACTAAAATATATGAGTTTATTATTCTTATAGAAGATTCTTATATTGTCATTGCTTTTATATTTATAATTCATGTCCCGTTACCTGTGATTGATAATAATATTATGTTTATATGTTTTAAAATTTTTTGTTAATGGATAAATTAAAGTTTTTTTTTTATTTTTATGCTATCTAATTTTATCACGTTATTATAATTTATTTGCACATTTTTTGTCCATTACATTTGTTTATTTGTCTATATATACTACTGTACTAATAGATATGGTTCTGACAAATAAAATCAAAATTAATTTTATGAATAAAGAAATATGTAATTACCAGCATTTTTTAAAATATTTTAATATATTATTTTAATAATATTTTGATTGATATGATATCAAGTATGTTTTTTTTTTATTTCTGTAATTATAATTTATTTCATTTTGTTTCTTTTTTTTAATGTGGATTAATGTATAATGATATTTATTTATTTTAGAATATGTGATTATTTTATATTGGATGTAAAAAAACATATATAACATATTTATCTAAATGATTGTTTATTTATATGATAGCACATAATATAATGTATTTAATAGTTTTATTGTTCAAGGATTTGAAGTTTTTTATTTTGATAATATTTTAATTTAGGTATTTAAGTAAATTTTATTTTTAAATATTATTTTTTATTTAAAATAATATATATATTTTTAAAATTAACTTTTAATTTATGTAGAATATTTACAAATAATGATATGTTAATTTTTTTTATATAGAGAATATGCTCATGCAGTAGTAATATAGATAAAAATATTATAAAAATAACTTCATACCTTCTAGTTCAATTTCATTTCCTGAAGTGAATACAGTAATACTTAACTGAATAAAATAACAAGTCGTTAATAAAAAATTCATAAAGTACATGTTACTGGTTTTATCTCATTCTCTAAAGTAGATGTGATAATATATAACAATAATTCTATGAAATTTAAAGGCAAATATATATTAATTATTCTTTTCATAAGAATAAAGAAATATCATAAGAATACTTATCATCACCAAAAGTGGGGTAAAATTATACAGAATTAAGAATAAAAATGGTGAATAAAATTTTTAAAAGTAAACATTATCAATATGGTATGAAGAAAAATCAATCACATACTTGTCATATGATAAAATATTTTATTAATATTTATCGAGCATCACAAAAGAAAGGAAAAATGTGAAAATAAATTTTATTTCTAATAATGATTATCTTAATTATGATCATATATATATTGCTCACATTAAATTATCAAATATTTTTCTTCTTTAAAATGAGTGAGACAATTATTTATGGTAAAACAAAAAATAATTGAAAGTTCCATAAGAGTCAATATATTATTACAAGACAAATAAAATTTATTATAAATAATTATTTTTTTTCAAAATATCATAGAAATTTGTTAAGTTTTAAAAATATTCACAGTAATTGATATCATATTGAGACGATAAATAAGAGGAATCAATAATACTTTTCTATTACAAGAATATTTTCATATTACAAGTATTATTTCGAGTATAAAAAATATATTGAAAAATTTTCTGCTTTTTTTTTTATTTATATTATACAAAAATTGATATAATTGAAAATAATCTTACAGTAAACCATAAGTTTAAATATTCAAATATTTTTATTATTTAGCATGACATGTTAGATCATCTTAGTTTAAAAATGATGAAAATTATTGGAAATTTAACATTTTGAACATTTATTTATTTATTTGTTATGATATGTTATTCATATTTGTTTACATTTGTTTAATAAAATATATGGCTACTGCATATGTTATAAAACATATGAATTTGTTTAATCTCAATATGTTCATATTTAATTATTTATTTTTATATTATTTATTTGTTTCATGATGATATTAACATTTTACATATTTTATAAATATATTTGTTTGGTTGTTTCCATAAATTGTTTATATTCACAATCTATTCAAAATGTTTGTTGAATCAAGTATTTATTTAATGTGTTTAAACGCGGTGGTTTATATTCAATCATTTACGACAAGGATATTATTTGACCAAATTTACTACTTTTGCAATCTTGTGGTCATGTTACTTTAGTTCCTCACTGCAGTTACTCTAAGAAAAAAAAACATATTATTTATATTAAATGTACACAATAGATGCTTTGCATTAATTATAATCAATGATTTGATTAATTGGTCATCGTTTTATATACTTACAATTGATAATATATTTGATGGCTCATACTATTTTAGTACATGGACAATGAAAGTTGATTTTATCATTTATAATATATTATTAATAATAAGACCATATTATGTTATATCTGACATTTAAGAATAAAATATGGGAATAATATTCAAAGTATATGACATGTGATTATTTTATATTCGATATGAATAAATTATTGAAAAATATAATTATTTTTTTTATATTATTCAAAAATATATTAATTCTTTATATAATATATAATAATTTATTTATATTATAATTTTATCATGTTGAATCTCATATCATTATAACTTTCCCATTTAACTTGAACAAGAATGTGAACCCAATATTTTCTCATAAGCGCATTTTTTATTGTGTTGTGTATGTTCCTATACCACCTCCACAACGTTGAAAAATGGAGTCTTAAAGAAGGTTAGGCATTTACTTGGGATTTAATCCTCGTCTATAAAAACCTCTATAACCACAATGAACCTCTTCCATGTCCAAGACGGCATATATCCCTTCTTAGTTTATATTACTAAAGGGGAAGTAGATGCCTTTAATCAATCTAGCCCACACATCATTCGGATGTTCCAAGGATCTCCATACCTTCTTAGCAAGAAGAGCTTCATTGAAACTTGCAAAACTCCTAAAACTAAGGCCCCCACTATTTTTAGGCACTGCAATCCGATTTCAACTCTCCATACAAAGAGCCCTTTTGTCGTTTTCATGACCCCAGAAGAAATTTGCGACAATCTTGTCCAGCTGCTCACATAAACCATTCGGAAATTTGAAGAGCATAATTGAAAATGTAGGAATAGCAGCCAAAACTGCCTTGATCATAACCTCTTTGCCAGCTTGGGTTAGTGTTCTTTGCTTCTAAGTAGCCGCCTTCTTGATAACCCTCTCTTTATATGATAATGCCTTCCTCTTGGATCTACCCCAGTGGGATGGAAGACCCAAGTAGGATTCATTCATTCTAGCTTGCTGCATTTGGATTGTTGGTTTTTTTTAAAGTTGAAAAATTGTAACTAGTCAAGTCTACTTTATTGATTATTAAAAACCTATATTTATACAGCTTATTGAAAACAGAAATAGCACAAATAGTGCAATAGAAAATAAGAAATTGTGCAGCAAAATCTGATGTAATTAATTTTAAAAAAAAAAAAAGAAAATATCAAGCCTAAAAGCAGATCCTTGACAGCCACATTCAACACTCCTCCTTGGCTCTGGAGCTGTAAATTAAAAAAGATCCTCCTCCATAATTTCTGCTTTTGCTATTTGTACAGCTTGTGTGGGTGATTATTTTTGAACTTGCAAACTTTTGTAATATGCCCTGTTTGTTTACAATTTCCACATAATGCATCGGGTTTCCACCAACAATATTTCTCTAGATGTGTTTTCTTTTTGCAGTGCTTGCAAGGAGGAAAGTTAACTTTTTCCTTTTTATTTTGTACATAATAAGCACTTTCAATGACAATTTTATCTTGCCGAAAGGATCTTCTCTACTCTTGTGCTTGAAGAGCACTCATTAATTCTGCAAGACAAATATTAGAGAGATCTTTAGATTTTTCAAGGGAAGAGATTTTGGACTCAAATCTCTCTGAAATTGTGACAAGAACTTTTTCAACTATTCTTCTATCTGGAAAATCTTCACCAAGCAATCTAATTTTGTTAACAATTAAAGAAATTTTGTTAGAATACTCGGTGATAGTTTCATTTTCTTGCATGTAGTTTCATTTTCTTGCATGCTAAGAGTTCCAAAATCCCTTTTTAAATTTAAAATTTGCATTTGTTTGATTCGATCACTTCCTTGATACTCAAATTTTAGCTTTTCCCAAGCTTCTTTTACTGTCTCACATGTTATGATTCTGGAAAAAATTGAATCTGCAACTGAATTTTGGATTATAGTTTTGGCCTTGTATTTTTTGGTTTTCTCTTCTGAATGAGCTTTAATTTGGGCAAGAGTAGGATTTGCAGAAAGTAGGTGCACAGCTCTATCTTCCATTACAACTTCCCAAAGATCATAGGCTTCAATATATGATTGCATTTTCACTGACCAAATTTGATAGTTTTTACCAGTGAATAGTTGTGGGGCATTCAAAAAGAGACTGCTACTTGCCCATGGTTAAAAGATTAAAAATATGTTGAAAATAGGTTGTCAAATGGGTTTAAAAATAGGTTAAAAATGGTTTTAAAAATAAGTTAAAAATGGGTTAAAAATAGGTTATGGTGGTTTTTGTTCTTTTAAGCAAATTCACATATCCTGTAAGATCAATGATAGCTCTGATACTACTGTTGTTTTTTTTTTAAGTTGAAAAATTGCAACTAGTCAAGTCTATTTTATTGATCATCAAAAATTTATATTTATACAGCTTATTGAAAACAGAAAGAGCACAAATAGTGTAACAGAAAATAAAAAATTGTCCAGCAAAATCTGGAGCAATTAATTTTAAAAAATAAGAAAATACAAACCTAAAAATTCTCATGAGCAAATGTTTGACAGTCAATATTCATTTTGTTGCTAACAGATCCTTGAGACACATTCAACATTTGCCCATCCCCTTATTTTCTGGTTAAGGTTTTAACATTTTGATGAATTGATGCCCAAGTTTAAATATTTGCTTTGAATGAAAGGGGAAATGACTAGCGAATGACCATATGCAATTGCAATAATAATTTATATAAGTTTTTTTTTTTTTTTGGTTTTTTACTAGAGACATCACTTCTGTTCGTTTTAAACATTTGCTTTGATAGTATGGATCGTTTTATTCCTTATTTCGTTGTCAATTCGTTGTATGACCTGATTGACAGAAATTAACAGAAGGGAAGCTGTGGCTTAGGCTATCTCTAGGTGCTATGATGTATTGCTCATGTTGTGCCTCAATTCTTAAGCACCAGAATTCTTTGGGTCCATTTATATATATATATATATATATATATATATATATATATATATACATATAGTCTGCTCTTTTTGACCCTTTAGAAATCAAAATGAAATCTTTCATTAGACAAGGGGGGAAAAAGAAAAGCAATATTAAAATGTTGCATTTTATAGAGAGAGAAATTAATCAATTGTTGTAATTGCGGTTTTCTGGTCTCTAAGTGAAATGGAATTGATTTACTATTTGTTAATTATGGTTATATTTTCTTTCTAGTAAACCAAGATTTGGCAGAAGTGATTTCTAGAAGCAAAGGCAAAGAATGTAGAGTCCACACCCTTATATATTAATTTTCTTCTGATCTAGGCTTTTGTGATTCTCAATTTAGGGCTTAGCACTTATTTATATATTCTCTTAATTTCATGTAGCTGTTGATCAAGTGACTTGATGACATGATTTTCCACTGTCCGATGCTCATAGATGAGGATTATAAAAATGCTTTAAATTTAAATTATAGAAGGAAAAATAGGTAAACAAAAATTTAATTAATTTTATATAAAATATAACACGTGAATTAGAGAGAAAATACGAAGGAAATAGTTTATAATAAAATATTTTTTTTTTCACTTTATTTAAAAGTAAAATTAAATGACATGATTTTTCAAATTCACCGTAGTTTAATTTTCCAATTAAAAACCTGATATATTTTACTCTTCGAGTTATTATAAAGACAAAATGATTCTTGTTTCATGTCCAGAACTTCTTTCTTTTTTTTTTTTTTATCTCAAGTCTAAATTAAAAATGTAACAAGTGAAAATTCTGAAATTAAAATATTATTTTCTTATTAAGAAATAATAGAATAAAGTATATATATATATATATATATATATATTGGGAAAAGAATAAAGTATATTAGTAACATGGTGGAAGTAGAAATTTAATTTTGAAAGATTAATTCTTTCAAAAGAATTTTCTCAGTAAAAAAATTGAATTTGAATGGATGGAAAAAATTATTTTTATATAAAAATTAAATTTAAATATGTCAAAAAAAAAATTAAATTGTACTGATCCATCATCACCTGCCTCCGTTCCACGTTACTAATATAATGTAGTGTAATGAATTTGGAAGATATAAAGAACCCTCCAATTCATGGATTATACAGGGTAAGCATGCAAAGCATTGTGGTCTGAAATATTTGTATTATATTGTATTATAATAATGAAAAAGATAAAAGAGAAATAAAAAGAAAAAAGCGTGGCGCGAAATTATATAGCTTAAAATAGAGAATGTGAATATAAATGTTTGATAGTGTGCAAGTGCATGAGTCTCCCTTTCTGACAAACCGTCCACATTTACGTGGCATTTTCATATTTACTGTGTTGCCTCCATCCACTTTTTGATTCTTATAACTAAATCAATTGTTTTTTTTTTTTTTTTCTTTCTTGTAAATTTATATGAAAATTCGAATGTAAAATGAAAATATTTAATTACAGTCAATTTAAATTTATAAATATTATTTATCATAAAATTAACTTTACTGGACTTTTATTTGATAATATTTCAATATATTATGTATTTATTTATTATAAAATCCTAATTAAGTTTCAGTGTCTCAAATGAAGATGTTTTTCCTTTGTATGACTTTTTTTTTTTTTTTTTTTTTTTTTTTAATTTGATTTCTAAATGGACACATGAATGTTTCTCTATTTTTCTATTTATCTTTCATATGATGTGTTTCTTTTGAGCTTAGTTCTTCTTTGACAACTTACCTTCTCTTTTGTTGTTCCTTGTAAGAGTAAGCAACTCTCACATCTTTACTTATTGTTTTGTTTGCATTTTTAATTATTATTACTATCTTATATAATTAATTTTACAGAATTTTTTTAAAGTATTTGAAGAAAATATTTATTTTTCCTGTAATTCTTGCTATAACAGTGTATTTTGATGAATTTTTGAAAGATAGATAGATAGATATATTAAGATCAGATAGTGAGTTGGTTTTTTGTCTTTTAACTTTGGGTAGTTGAAAGTGGTCAGGTGATAGAAAATAAAAGGAAACCAAATTTTCAAGAGGCTTAGATAAATTCCCTCTGATTCAGGGAAGTTAGTTTTTTGCTTGTGTTTATCTGGGTTTTTCTATTTTGTTTTAATTCTTTCTTTTCTATTTAGAGGATCAAAAGGTTTGTTTGGAAGGTAGAAAATAGGTTCTAGGACCATCAGTTTCTAGCTTTTGATTCATTTTTATTTCTTTTAAATCAATATAATGGAAGTTTCAAGTCCATTTTCCAACCATCATATTTACTACTTTGTTCAGTTTTTATTTCATTTCTTCAATTTGTTTGCATAGGCTTTGTCATTCTTTCTTGCATTTAAATGAACCAAATTAGAAGACACTTAAAGTAGCAATCATAATTTTAGTTTCTAGTTAGTTTTTGGAGGGTCCAAAGTTAAAGATTGTTGCTTCAAGTCAAATGAATTCAATGGAGGAGATATCTCCTGCAGTTGCTGTTTCATTTAGCATAGACAAAATGTTTTGCTGTAAGTCATCAGTAACTGCTCATATGGAAATCTAGGGGCTAAAGCGAGTTGCGGATAAAGCAACCTTGATATTGAATCCCACAAGGAAGGCAAATATTCCTTTTGAGACTGTTCCTTACAAAAATGAAATTTACAGCTGCAATAGGACAGAGGGTGGAATTGATCCCTTATCAGTAACCGAAGATGTGAGTTCTAGGGAATCCATTGATGAGCAAAGCAAGGACTACAAGTTAATTTCATTAGGTGATGACCAATTACTTGAAAATATATGTTCTGAATCTGTGGCTAGTGATACTAGCAGTATCTGCTGTGAGGAACTTTTGTCCTTGGATGCTAATTTCAATAAGAATTCAATGGATGTTGAAGAAAGTGTTGGTAATTTTGAAATGATTACCAGGCACTGTGTTAGAGAACCAAATGTTGAATTACAGCCAATGGTTGGTATTCTTTCAGTTGTGGTGGATACTGGGGGTGACAGTGGAAATATGTCTCATCCAAAATTATTTCCCATACCTCGCCAGGCACTTGAAAAGAAGATTTCTATGACAAGTAGAATGAACATATTTGAACTGAATACCATACCACTTTGGGGATTTACATCTATTTGTGGAAGGAGACCAAAGATGGAAGATGCTTTCACTGCAGTGCCTCGACTTTTGGAAATACGCACTCAAATGCTGATGGATGAATGTGATCATGTTTTGAATGGCATCAACCAGAAACTAGGTTCCTTCACTGCGCATTTCTTTGGCATATATGATGGACATGGGGGCTCTCAGGTATGCTTAATGCCACTTTTCTTCTTATTATCATTTAGTTGTGAATTCGTCAATATATAAAATAAACCAGTAAGGTTCTTCTTGGTCAAAACTGAGGAGGATTTCTTTCTGTAGGTTGCTAATTATTGCAGGCAGCGAATGCATTTGGCTTTGGCTGAGGAGATAAAAATTTCAAAGGCAGGTTTATATGATGGAAGCACTAGGAATAGTTGGCAGGGAAAATGGGAGAAAGCCTTCTCAAATTGTTTTCTGAAAGTTGATGCCGAGACAGCAGGATCACACAGAGGCACCACAGTAAATAATACCGATGACTCTCCGGTCCATTGCAAATCAATTGCATCTGAAACTGTTGGTTCTACTGCAGTAGTTTCCCTAGTTAGTCCAACTCATATTATAGTTGCAAATTGCGGTGATCCAAGGGCAGTCCTGTGTCGTGGAAAAGTGGCTATGCCATTGTCAGCAGATCACAAAGTAAGGCATGGCTTCCTTGTTTTAGCAATATTTTCCCAGGACAGTTTCACCTGGAATCTCCTTACCAACTTTATTTTGGTTACAGCCAGATAGAGAAGATGAATATGCAAGAATAGCAGCAGCAGGAGGCAAGATCATACAGTGGAATGGGTCCCGTGTTTTTTGCGTTCTTGCAATGTCAAGATCGATAGGTATATCTTTACTCCAAACCCCTTTATAATTTCATGTTCTTAATGTTGGCATCTATTGGGAAATTGTTTGATGCTACCTACACATACTGTTAATTTTGGAATTTTAGTTTGTAACAAGAACTGAAGTTGCAAAGCAAATGGAGAAACTGTAAACTAGCTTGTAAGAGAAACAGTTGAGTGAATTTGAAATGCTTCTCTAATCCTTAAAAAAAATATTATTTTGTTTGTACTCAGGTGATAGATATTTGAAACCATGGATTATCCCAGATCCTGAAGTGATGTTTGTTCCTCGAGCAAAAGAAGACGAATGCCTTGTCTTAGCTTGTGATGGCTTATGGGATGTAATGACAAATCAAGAGGTATGTTACATTGCACGACGAAGAATCTTTCTTTGGCATAAAAGGAATAGTGATACATAGTCTGCAGTAAGGGGCGACGAAGTCGATCCTGCTGCTCAAGCTGCAGCAGAATACCTTTCAAGACTTGCTCTTCAAAAGGGAAGCGAAGACAATATCACTGTTATTGTTGTGGATTTGAAAGACCAACTTAAATTTAAGAGGAAGAAGCTTGATAGTAACTAGTATGTTCATCACCAATCAATTTTATTTTGTTCTACTCTGATCAATTCCGGTCTTGCAAATTTAGTATACGCCCTATTATCATGTATAGCAAATAGAGCTGACTGTGTTCATCCAGTGTTGAGAGCATTTATTGAGATAGAAAAAATGAAATATTTCGAAACAACAACCGCCCAATACAATTCAAATACATTTACATGCCTTTTCTTTTTTCAAAAATAAAAAATAAAATAACAGGTAATATGTGTAGGAAAGTGTCTGACACATATGAGTATATATTTAAAACTGAAACCAAATAGTTAAGCGTCCACGATTTCATTAAGGTCAAACCACCACGCGAGGAAAAAAAATCATTTTAAATAGGAATTGATGCATTTTCATCCATAATAGAGCCAACTAAAGAATTGGTCTTTCAAGTTAATACAGGACATTATATTCCTTTAGATACCTCAAACAATAATAATACACCTTTCCCAGCAATCATAAACCCTCCATTCATAAAAATAATATTCTGGCACCGGAATGTTTCTATGAATTACTGATGCATTTAAAATGCCTTGGCACTTGTCAGTATAATGGCAACGACTGATTATTTTCAGTTGCAATGACAGCTAAAATCTTACCAGATCTTCAAAATTTCAGACTGGTAGCTTCCCTTGAACCGTCGCACATATTGTATCTGTTTGCACGTAAGAAATCTTTTCAACAGTGACAAAACTTGTATATTAAAATCTTAAAAACAAAAATCAACATAAAAATTATAGTTCAGTTGGCAAATTGCATTAACTACTTGAAGGCACTGCCTGACTCCTACACAACACGACTGATTAGGCAACTAAATCCCAGATAGACCAAAACAAAAGAAACATATTATAACATCCTAGGTGAAACCCTAACCCAAACACCTAAATTCTAGTTGGAGTTAGAGGGTGTTTATATGTGATTGATTGTTATATGATTTATTTGATGTGTTTATATGTGTGTTTGATTGCCAATTAATTATTTGAGAAAAATAAATTAAGGATAATAAAATAAATAAATAAAATAAAATAACCAAATTGAATTACAAAAAATAATAGAACTTGATTGCAAAAGGAAATAAATAGGAGGGATTTAATTGAAAGTTTATAGGACTCAATTAGAATAAAAAAGTTGGAGGGAGGAGTTAATAGCAATTTAGTTCATCATGATTCAATGGAATGAGATATTGGTACATTCTAATCCTAAGGATGCATGCATAGGATTTAAAGCAAGCTTTGTGAAATTGGATACACTTGATTACATGGACAAAATCCCACTAACAATTAAACAATTCAAAAAAAATCAGCTTTTTCCCATTTTCCCATCCAAAAATCATGTACCACAAAACCAAATAGGAAAACTCCTTATTCCTTGTTGAGTGGTTCGGCCATTGATGAAGTTTTGAAGGTCTTGGAGTTTTTGATAGTTTAGGTGGAAAACCTTCATCTTATCTCCTCCATTTCTTCAACCAAGTCCTAAAATTCAGTTTGGTGGTGCCATTGGAGACCTAGGTTTTCGACCATTTCAAGAAAGACCAAGGTAAGGTTAAAAATTCTGGATGTTTAAAGATTGTTGATGTTTAAATGTTGTATAGAATAGTTTAATTGAGGAAGTGAGTATCTATTGTATAATTTTTCCTTTGGCCAAATTGAATTAGGGAAAATTGGGGGAAATTTGATTCTTTGTTTCAATTGAGAAATTGATGCTGTATATGATGTTAAATGAATTAAATTAATGGCAATTTAATGTGAAATTGAACCTTTGTTGTGCATTTCCATTTTGGCCGAATTGAATTGAGGGAATTTTGGGGAAATTATTTTTGTAATTCAATTGAGAAATTAATGATATGAATGGTGTTAAATGGATGTAATTAAGCGTAATTGAATGATGAATTGAAGATTGAAATTTAATTTTTGGAATAGGCATTGGACTGAATTGGGGGGGGAGATTAGGGTTTGTGTGAAATTGGTTCAAGAATTTTGCAATTGGTTGTTTACACCTTTAATTGGCATAGTGAATTGATGTTTGAATGATAGAATTAAATGAAATTGTGAGGGGAAAAGAAAACCCTTTTGGACCAAATGCAACATTTGGGGAAAAAGGGAAATTTACTTGGCTTTAGTTAAATTGGTTAGTTATATATGTAATTGGTAGCTTGAATTGGTTAAATGTAGGTTTAATTGAAAAATTAAAGGTTGGTTTGGGAAAAAACCCCAAAACTGAACCTAATTAGGGCAAGCTTGAGGAAATTGGTTTGAATTTGTGGAATTGAGTTTAGAATTGTTTAATTGGTGTGTTTAATTATGGAATTGTGAAGTTTAATTGCAAAAATAGGGCTTGGATGATTTAGGACCTTTGGGCCGAATGGAAGTAAGCCTAAATTTAGGATTTATTGGTTAATATGTGTGTGAAATTGATCGGTGTATGTGATGTGGTTATTTGATAAGTAATTGTAGCTTATAGAAAGAGATTTGTATGTTTGTATTGAATTTGAAATGTATTTAGGTCTTTATGACCTATAAAGTTCAAAATGCTTTGGCATGAAACCTAGGCTAGAATGTGAACCCAAACTTGCTTGATTGTGTTTATAAGATGTGTTATTATTGTTGTATGGAAAGAAATTTGGGTTTAAACTCCTTTTGAGTGTTATTTTGGAATGGCCGAATGATATAGTGAAATTAGGGTTTTGAATATGAAAGTTGATAATGATATGTGTATCTTGTTTGAAATGTAGGTGTATATGTGTTTGAATATGATATGTTGGTTTGATATAGTGTCTTATCGGAGAGTTGGTATGTGTGTAGGGGAATCCACCAGGGAAAGGTGTCACAGCCTAACTTTAGACTATGACGGTCCTAGGGTACGGGTAATGCCTAAGCCACCAGTACCACGAAGAACCCATGCTTAAACAGTTACATTCATTACTTAACCTGTGATACATTTTAGGTCATAAATTTTTTTTAAAACATCATAATATTACCAAACATGCTTGCAGAAAAACTGACAGAGTCTCCTTTGAAACTCTTGCTTAAGCTATCCGCAAAACATATAAAATACACTCCCAATATAACATACATCCCCTTATATCCTCCATTTATCAATTGCAACTCAAATTGCACTTCAATATTTTCATCCATATCATATATCACATGTACATTTTATATCAAACTCATATATCATATATATATATATATATATA